>JABXWE010005546.1:0-42679 GCA_014611495.1 Limonius californicus
TCCTTCAGTGTGTCAACGTAATTACCTTGGGCAAATACTTAAGATAGTCAAGTAGAAGAAATTCAAAACTTTCACCTACTTTCAGCGCATATTAAATATACATCTACACCATATATTCTATTTGCAAACATCAAGAGGAATTTCGTTGCTTTCAGCTATTTTACTTAAATTACGCAACGGATCGGCTTGCTGTAATTTTCGGTTATGCTTGCGAAGGAAGAAAGTGTACTTGAAAATTCGGATGGTTAAAGTGAAATTTTATTATCTAATTAACGGTGTTCTTCAGCACGAAATATTTAATTGCTAGATAACTACAAAATTGTTGAAATTACACACACAAAAAACTTACGTGATATGTCATGTTCGCCGATGACTTCCTGAGTTCGATGAGGAAGTTACACCCCTCTTCCATGTTCATAAATATTTTAAACGTATTATAAAGTAATTTTTGACACGCACTTTATCGAAACTAACATTCAAATGGCAAAGAAAGTAAGATAGGAAATTTATATTTAAATAGAGATGCCAATGTTGTTAACCTTACGTGCATCATTTACGGCATCAAAACTTACGTTTGAACTTGTTGCTTAGTATATTAAACTTGCCAATTGTAATTTTATGTAAATTAGAAAATTATCATTTAATTCTTACATGAGCTATGTAATACAAACAAACCAATTTTTCCTATAACCTTGTGCAAGCTCTATTTGCGATTTACAATTACTATTAATTAACTTTTACACCTTAAAATTACAGGAACAAAATAATATTTTTATGGTCGGTTCGTCTAAAGCGGGAAATAATCATTTAATTGATATAAATGAGAAATGTTTCCAATAACCATCTGCAAGATCTGTCTGCGATTTAGAATTACACTGGTCGTAGAAATTATTTTTTTAAACAATATTTAATTTTATGATAGTCTTAAAATAATATCGTAAAATTACATGTCAAGATGAATTTTTATAGTTTGTATAAATTGACAACTGGTATAACAACTTTCCTAATAATCTTGTATACAGGATGGCCCACCGAAAACGAAATAGGCCCGTTTAGTGACAGTAAACCTCAATTCTTAAGAAACGCCCAAATGGGTTTAATTTATTTGCCAAGGGAATATGTAATATGGCTATTTTCCGTTCACCTACCTTCAACCCCAAAATTGAAATGACTCACCCTAAAAATTTTAAATGGCGAGAAATATCAAACGACATATCATTATAAAGCTTGATGAATTTGCTTTACAGTAGTGATTTTAGTTTTGGATTCTGAGCATTAGTTTCTGCGAAAATGCGCTCCACAGTTTCATGGTAGTAAATGTTCTGGAGGATTTATGGAATGATGAGGCGGCATTGGTTGACCATACGTTGGCGTAAACATATGCATTTTGTAACGTCAGCGTTACGGCATATTTCGCAGTGGTCGTTGTTGTCGTTTAAAATAGTTTATTCGATTCTGAAAGAGTTGAAATAATTGCATTTTTCTTCCTAAACAATGAATCAGCCAGTAAAAGCGTCGAATTGTTCAACCAGCAACATGCAGATAAGCATGTGAATCGCAAGTATGTGTTGTAGAGAAAAGTTTCGGCAAACCGGGTCTGTCATAAATGAATAGCGAAATGCTGAAAATCCGGTAAGAAATGAAGCCAGAGAAATCGCAGTTTGGGCTATGTTGTAGTCGATCCTACGTTGAGTACAAGGCAAATGGCTATTTTAGCGGATATTAATCGAACCTGTATTCGACAAATTTTCAAACACTATAAGTTTTACCCTACAGAAGCTCAGTGAAGACGACGTTGACCGCCGTTTGCAATTTTGTGAGACTATAAGTGAACGAACAACAATTTTTTTTTATAATTTGTTTTAGCGACGAATGCACATTTTTCACTAATAGTAGTCAATCGCCTTAATTGTCGCTATTGGTCAGCTTCTAGTCCGAGAATATATCACAAAACACACACTTCAATACCCTGAAAGATTACCTAAATGTTCGGACTGGCATTTCTGGTAATCGTCTCGTTAGTCCTTTTTTCTTACTCGGTAACTTGACTAGACAGATATTTTTGAAATATTACAGGACAACATTGATTTAATGTTAACTGATATTATAAACAATAATGATCATCACCTCGAAGATCATTTGATAATCCAACAGGACGGTGCTCTGCCACATTAGGCACTAGTTGATTGAATGTATTTGGCTGTAGGGTTTTGCGGGTCAATACATTGGAAGACGAGGTTCCACTAAAAGGCCCGCAAAGTCGCTAAATTTAGCTCTGATAGGTTTCTTTTAAAGAGTAAGATTTACCTTCTTTTCCTTTTCTTCTTCTTTAACAGCCCCTAACTGTCCATTCCGAAACATAGGCCTCCCCTCTTCTCATCCACACCCTTCTCTGTTCTGAGCCATCGTTTCCCTACTTTTTTGATGATGTCGTCGATCCATCTTCGTTGTGGTCTGCCGACGCTCCTCCTGCTAGCTCTTGGTCTCCATTGTACGACTTGTTTTGTCCATCGCATTACATCTTGTCTGGCGACGTGGCCTACTCAGTTCCATTTTGATTTAGCGATGATTTTTATATCATCTTCTCTTCAGGGTTCGTCGCCTGATCTCCTCGTTTCGGATTCGATCTCGTAGGCTGATTCCTAGTATTACGGGTTCAAGCGCTCCTTGCGTCCTTCTGAGTCTGTTGGGTGATTTAATGGCCATTGATATTGTTTCCATTCCGTAGGCTATCACCGGCGTATACAAGTATTAAAGACTTTTGTCTTTAAATTTGTGGGAATTTTAGGGCTCTTTAAGATATAGCTTAGTTTTCCAGTGGCCGCCCACGTCATTCGAATTCGTCTTCCTATTTCTGCAGTCTGATTTTCTCTCCCTAATTTTATAGTGCGTCCTAAATAGAATATTCGTCCACCTTTTCAAGAATGTCGTCATCGACGCTGAGTATTATATCCTCCGAAGTCATGATCTTGGTTTTCGCGATATTCATTGTAAGGCCACTTTCTTCTGATGTTGTCTTCAATGCGGCCAACATCTGTTGGTGTTCTTCCGTGTTGTTGCTGATTAGAACAATATCGTCCAGAAATCAGAGATGACTAATATACCGGCCATCGATGTTACTAGCTTTTGTTTCCCAGTTTACATTCTTTAAGATGTCTTCCATCGCGAGGCTGAAGAGTTTAAATAAGATTGTTTCCCCCTGTCGCACTCCTCCATTCACAGGTATTTTGTCTGTCATGGGATTTTCTGCAACTTTGACCTGGATGGTAGCAGTATATTTTAAAGGATTTCCGTATCTGCTCTCTATTCTGGCTTTATTCATTGCATTGAAGATCGCCTACAATTCGATATAGTCGAACTCTTTGTTATAGACCACGAAGGCTAAGTGGAGTGAGCGATATTTGTTACATTTATTTATTAGTGTTCTCACGATGTGAATGTGTTCAACAATACTGTATCCCTTACGGAATCCAGCTTGCTCGTTAGTAACGATTTGGGTTAGTAATTTGTAGGGATATGGTAGGAGGCTTATAGGTCGATAGTTGCCGATTTTGAGTTTGTCACTTTTTTGTATAATAGGATGACAACGGAGTTTTTCCAGGTTTCGGGTGCTCTAGCTTCGGATATACATTTAATTAGTAATATTTTTATTAATTCTAGTGTGGCTACACCTCCTAGTTTTATCATCTCTGTGGTAATATCGTCCGAATTGGGGGTCCGCCCGTTTCTAAGTTGGGATAGGGAATTTTCTATTTCATCCGGGTGACATCCGGAATTTCCTCTTACCTGACGTTCGTTATGTTATTTACCTAACCCAAGCAAATTATTTATAAAATTTACGACAAGGTATAATCAACGAATGCCGTCTAATATGTAACTCCTCAAATGCTTCAGAATGTGCGAACAGAACCTGAAACTTTGGACTGAATTCCCGCGGGAACTAATGCTCAGAATCCAAAAATAAAAACACTACTGCAAAGCGAATTCATTGAGTTTTAAAATTGTAAATTTGAAACTTGTTTATAATTTTTAGGATGAAAGTTATCCTAGTTTTGGGTTTGAAGATAGGTCGATGGAAATACCCGTATTACATATTCCCCTGACAAATTAATTAGAGGGTTTCCGGCATTTTTCGAAGAATTAAGGTTTACTGTTTTGTTTTTTATGCGCCACCCTGTATATTCTATAGATGTATTTTATTAAACTACTGTAACTTTTATGATAGTCCTTAACACAACACCATAAAATCAGTTGCATGAATTAAATTTTTTTGCCCGGTTCAGTTCCACTGTAACTACCTGCTAAATTGAAAAGGTTAACTAGTAAATAACCAGTAGTAGTTTAGGTTATTAACATCAAGTAACAGTATAAAAATTAGTTGATTGTTAATTAGTGTAATCGGTTGTGGGTTGGATAATGATGAGATTTACATAACAGCAATATTGATCTAATTGAACTATTTTGCAATAAGTAGTAAATAGAGATCGGCTCGGGTTAAACTTCCTGCTTTTCATCATCTGCTATGGTTTATTACTATGCGCTTATTTTGTAAAGATTTGTTACAGGTGAGAGAAAATACACCACTATTTCTTAAAATAATCCTTAGCTGTAGTTAATCTTTGGATTTTTTTGTATATTTCTATAAAGCATGGTTTTAAATTTATTTGTAATATTCATCATCATCATCATTGACAGCCTTTTTATACCACTGCTGGGCATCGGCCTTTTCCCTGCCACTTGTTTCTCCTCGGCGCTAAGGTAGAAACACCGGCGACCTACAGTTTAACGTCGAATCCGAACGACAGAAATTCCAGAGACGGTTTTTAGCATTAAGATCCTACGGTTGCAAGCCGAATTGGGAAATTGAGTGTGGTGGGTTGCAGACAAGATTTAAAATTTTTATAAATCTGCATAGTAATGCTTATGTTTCGAACCCAAGCCAGAATCGACGTGGTAGTCCAAATGGTGCATAGAAATAGGCTAACAATGCCCCTGTGCAAAAGCCTAGTGTAAATATTTGCATAATTTGTTGAACAATTTTTTTGAATAAACGTACTTTTATCCATTTTAGAATAATTAGCCTTAACTTTAAGAAATATACAACACACAATACATCTCAAAACAACAATAATGTCGAAGATATGCATTTTTCTACCAAGCTTACTTTATAAAGTTATACGAGGAGTGTCCGAATTTAAACAGGAATGTTTAAACCAAACTCCCATCTGAAGACAATACGGAAAATTAAATTTATTAGAGGTTGGCTTTTTATATATTATTGTTTATATAGCAATTTTTCGCTATACTATTATTTTGACAGTTACAGTTACGATGTCGGAAAGTTCTGTTTATTTTAGCATGGAACAGTACATACCAGGGCTGCAGAGTTGGTAAAAGAAATTAGACTCCAACACCAACTCCGACTCCTAATAATTTTAGTAGTTCGACTCCGACTCCAACTCTGGCTCCGACTCCGGTTCCGTTTCCGGCTCCGACCACAACAAAATGAAATACTGAGACATTCTACGATGTGTGTAATAAAAAGGAGACAACAAAGTATAAGGAAATGATTCAATATTTGAGTTAAATTTCAAATTCTAATGAGTGAAAATTTATACTCTACTAAAAACAGAATTAAAATGTAAACGTGGACCGGAGTCGAAGCCGGTACATTTTTTCCAACTCCACTGACCAGAAATTCCTCTCGGACTTTGACTGCTACCGCAACTCCACAGCCCTGGGGCATACTAATAAATATTTTTACGAATGAAAGTGAAAATTTCAGTGAAATACTTACACGATTGCGAGCACAATAAGACGATCCATGTCTTTCTATATATCGGATGTTTGAGTGGTTGAAATGTTTTAGAGACGGTAGAAATCGTGTAGAGAACGAGCCACACGTATGACGAGCGGCAACTTCGATTAGAAAATGAAAAAGACAGTTATTGCCTCTATTGATCAAAGCGGAAGTGTTGAAGACGTTATAAAAAACAAACTAAAGTATTGCAAGGTGAGTGACAAGTAAACTCCGCGCATGTTAACCGACAAACATAGTTTGAATCGGTTTGCAAATCGCTCCTTCTTTACTGCTGCAATATAAGAGAGAAGGAGATGCATTTTTGCACTTAAATTTGGTAACTGAGTACATTGTTTTACTTCTGAGTCACAACGTGCAAGCATGCAGTGGTGTCCCACACCAGTCAAAGAAAGCAAACTATGTTTTCAGCTGGTAAAGTGGCGGCAACTTTATTTCTTGGGATTCTCAAAGGTTTCACTTTGTTTATTTCCATATAGAACAACGTACAATAGCGCACACTATTATTCGGCACTTTTGCGCGATAAAATGATGCAGGCGATCAGTAGCAAACAGAAAAGAAGACACAGTTCTGTGTGCTTTCTCCAAGCCTATGCTCGCCTTCATACTGTTGCAAGAACAATTGTCACCAAAAACAAACTTCAGTGGGACCTTCTTCCGCATGCAGCATGCAGTCCTGATCTTGTTCACTACTATTTATATTTGTTTGGCTCATTAAAAGAATAGATTTCAGTTGAAACATGACGTTATCGAAGCTGTACGCACGGAATCCAAATACTTTTTACAGGAAGGTATGAGAAAGCTTTCAGATAGGTTGCGCAAGTGCTTCACTAGGCTAGGGAGACTATAACGAAAAGTAATATACTGAGCTGTATCGTAATAATAAATAAATTCACTTAAATATTCCGGACGGATAGATATGTATCCACTGTTGAAATAATATTGCCGTAATAAGAATGCACAAAGAAAAGCAACTGCTAACACTTATAAGAAAAAGGAAAACAGCATACCTGGGACACCTATACCGAAATGATAAATACAACGTCTTACAGCTCATCATGGAAGGGAAAATCGATGGAAAAAGGGGACGTGGTCGAAGAAGATGCTCCTGGCTCAAAAATATCAGAGACTGGACACATATGAGTACCCATGCATTGATTAGAGCAGCTAAAGATAGAGAAAATTTTGCCGAAATTGTTGCCAACATTCATTAATGAATACGGAACTTTAAGAAGAAGAATAATTTTTCAATTTACTCACTTAACCTTTCCTATCAGGTCGTTTCTGTACATTGTAAATCTAATATGCTACAGTATTTACTAACAGTAAATATGTAATTTTTGGCATTACATTAGTGACGCAAATATACAGATATCTAATGAATTTGGAATTGAAAATTGCAAATAAATACACAGCTTATCAATTTCATAACGATAGTTATATAATATCTTAGTGGTAAATTCTTTTAACACATCACAAATTCGAAAGAAACGTGTGAAAAATATTGTTAGCTTTAGAATATAATTTCAAAGTCTATTTACCCAGATATGCTTAGTTAAAAATAAAGCTACGTGTTTGAAAATCTGCTAAAATAATGTATTATTATTGCGTATGAACTGATCGCTATTTCCATTAAAAAATCAAGTGGTTATGGTGTTCGTCTACTGTCTCTCATCATCTTGTTGCTTAGCAACAAAACAATATCTAGTAAACATTAATTAGTTGTTTGGAGATTTTGTTATGTTTTGTGACAGAATTAATGTTTTAAAATGCCTCCAGTAAGACGACGTAGAAATTTTACCCACATTTCCGATTTTGATAGAGGTCGAATTATCGACATGAAAAAAGCTGGACTTTCTTTTCGTGAAATTGGTAGAAGGGTAAAGCGGGACCACACTACAGTTGCACGAATATGGTCTGGTTGGTCAGAAGAAGTCATTCAGCGACATCGTCCAGCTGGTAGACCTCCACGTAGCAGAAATGTTCGTGAAGATCGACTTCTTCGAAGAATGGCTACACGAGACCGCTTTCAAACAACAAGGTCTGTTGCTGTAGATTGGAAGCGAGCTCTTCACCGCCGCGTGTCAATGATAAAATTTACAGAAGAATCTCTTCTTTTGGTCTGCGATCCTACCGTCCATTCCAACGGCTCCCTTTAACTGCACATCACAAGGTTGTTAGGCTTGCTTGGTGTCAAGAGCGGCAGCTTTGAAATCAGCAATGGAACGACATTGTCTTCAGTGACGCATCAAGATTTTGTTTGTGAGAAAATCACGGCCGTATGAAGGTACGTCGATATGGAGGAGAAAGACGAAATCTAGAGTTTGTTGAAAGACGCCATACAGCTTTAACACCTGGAGTTATGGTTTGGGGTGCGATTTGTTTCGGTAGAAGATCACCTCTTGTGTTCGTCCCAGGCACTTTAAATGTTCATCGCTATATTCATAATGACCTGGAACCGGTGTTAGTACCATTCATGCAAACGTTGCCAAACAGTATTCTCCAACAGGATAACGCACGTTCACACTACAAACATTACCAGAGCCGGCGACTAAGATTATTTCCAAGAGCTCCTAACAGCTTAGAAGGGCTGAGACACCAACTTGAGGTTGCATGGAACAAGATACCCCAGGAGAACAAAGACCACTTGCTAGAAAGCATGCCACGACGAGTAAATGCTTGCATTGCTGTTCATGGCGATGTTACACATTATTAATT
This sequence comes from Limonius californicus, assembly GCA_014611495.1. Taxonomy (NCBI): domain Eukaryota; kingdom Metazoa; phylum Arthropoda; class Insecta; order Coleoptera; family Elateridae; genus Limonius; species Limonius californicus. Next base: position 8,537 of record JABXWE010005546.1, read on the forward strand.
TTGGTTTCGTTGTTGTTATTGTTTTCTTATAATTGTCAATTTTTTTATGCAAACCTAATCATTTCATACGCAGTAATGAAACACTATTTTAGCAAACTTTCAAACCCGCAGCTTTATTTTTAATGGGTGATGCATTTCATATGAAACGAAGTGTATTTGTATTTATGTTTTGGTAAAATTTATTTTGAGAAGAATCTCGTCTTTATCTCGTTCAAATAAAAATTCGATTTTTCAAGTTACGGAAATTAAAAATTCAATTTTCTATGTCCAAATTTCAATATCTACCACGAAATACTACCAAATATTTACTAGTTTCTATTTAAAATGTAAGTACATATTATATTGATTCTGATTTTAAATTTGATATATGATCTTCTGCGGATCTGAAAACATTCCCCAAAGTTTCATTAGTCCTAAGGACTGTCTTTATGCTATACCTTCTAATATACAAATATTGCTCAAACTTCTAGAGCAAATGTTTGTAAAGGCAGACAAGCTATAGGGCGGTTCTTACCTGATAATGCTGGGTGTAGTTCCCAAATGACGACTCGGTCTAAGCCGAAAGTAAATTGTAATATTGACAACAGGGGGTCTCCCACTTTGTCCCGCATGGTATGCGTTTGTGTGGTCATCTGTGAATTTCCTACACCTGTGTTTGACCCTTCCAATTTGGACAGCTTTGTGGTTTGTTTCATGTAGCATAACATGGTTATCCTTATACATTTTCTACCGTGGGGATATTTTACTTTAAAAATAACATTTTAAAGCAGATTGACCAACATTATTTGATATAATTAGAATAACAGCGTACCAAGCAGCCAATAAAAACTCGTACTGCAACCCACCACACACAATTTTCCAACGTCTAGTAAAGGGGACTGCAACCCATCATACACAATTTCCCAATTCGGCTTGCAACCGTGGGATTGTAATGATAAAACCCTTCTCTGAAGTTTTTGCCGTTCGAATTCGACGATAAACTGTAGATCCCCCGTGTTTCTACCTTAACGCTGAGGAGAAACACGTGACAGAGAAGATGTCGATGACTAACAATGGGACGAAAAACGTTGTTTATTGATTCACAAAATTACACGAATTCGTAGTTGATTATTTTAATATGCCGCATTTTATCTTTGAGAACGTTTCTTATATATAATTCACATATTGTTAATAGTAAAAACAAATAACGGTTTTAAATTGGTTTTACATATTTTTTTCGGTAACGCTAATATATTCCCATTGTAGTTTCAAATGCGGTTCTTACATTTTTCATTATACATACAGGGTGGGCCAATGAAAACGAAACCGACGCCATTTTTCATAATTATGGTCATTTTTTAAAAATCGCTTGCAACCGTCAATTTTTGTTTTGAGGGCAAACTTTTTGCGTTTATTTTCAACCTCCTAGGGGTGGTGAGCTTTACCCCTAAAATTTTAAATGCGAAAGGGGTTTTAAAGGGCATTAAATTCTCGTTTTAACATTTCCTATTTTTTCAAATTCGGACCAGTAGTTTTCGAGAAAATGCCTTTTAAAGACAAAAAAAATAAATTGCGTATAAGAAACGTTGCGGGGAGACCCGAAGGCAGTTCCGCACCCTGCTGCCACTTTAACACTGTTAGAGGTAGTTAGTTACGTGGCGCACTAACCCAGGGCGACCGACGGTTTTAGGTACTCTCCGAGGCACCGCGGGTTGCAGCATTAGAGATGTCGGTCATTCATCCAAGTAGGCACCGCGCGGATTTTTGAGTACTGCTTTACCAGTACTCGCGCTTGTACGCCACGCTGTTTTCCTGTTATATTTAAAAGGCATTTTCTCGAAAATTACTGATCCGAATTTGAAAAAATAGAGTTGAAACAGGAATGTAATGCCCTTTGAAATTATGTGTCACCCGGCCCATTTTCGAATTTAAAATTTTAGGGCTGAAGCTCACCACCCCTAGGAGGTTGGAGTCACAAGGTTGAAAATAAACGCAAAAAGTTTCCCTTCAAAACAAAAACTGATGGGTCTGAGCGATTTTTAAAAAATGACAATAAATATGAAAAATTGGGTCTGTTTCAATTTCACTAACCCACCCTGTATATTGCTTTGACAAAGAAAATAGTAAACATTTTTATTATGTGCACTGCACTTTAATTTAAATATTGTAACTTACACAAACCACTAAATGCTTGCTATTTCACGGTAAAACTTAACCAATCTAGCAATTAGTAACTCTGAATAATTATAAATCCTATGCGTATTGTTTAATTTATTAATTACATTTGCATCAAGTAGAATTTTAAGCGACGTTAATACAAGATTCATAAATTCATAATATGCAACTTTAAATTTTATATATGTAAAATAGCCGATTCATGGTTACATTCCACAATACACAATTTAGTTTTCGTTTTCATTTTTGAATATCTTGATTTCCTGTAACACGGTTAGTGTCCAAAATATGATAAAAAGCAATACAGAAAGTATAATGAATTTAAGGTTATTTTATTGGGAAAATATTATATCTTGTAATTTGAATGTAATTAGGTTATGTTCGTTAAAATTTAAATTTACAAAATATATAATATCTGATGTCCATTCAAAATTTGTGATCCTATTTTCAGATATGAAAAATTTTCCGAGATCGCTGATTGATTTCAGATATTAGTAGACAATTTTTCATGTCTGAAATATCTTTAACATATTGTTTACATTTAATGCACATATGTTTAAATTAATAAATACCATACCGCTTCGATTACTTCTTTAAAAATCAATATGTATTACAAATTTTCAAATCGGGTTAGACGCTGTTATTTTCTCGTTTGTTTGCAATTTACAAAAAATCCAATGCTCAACCTACTTAGCCTTCAATAATTGCAGAGATAACAATATTTGCAGTCTCTTCTAAACCATTCCTCAACTACGATCATCAATTCCGCTTACTTCCTTTGATCACTGGTATAGTTTAATATTTCGGCATCAGTGAATCTGCATTAAGTTCTAATAGTGTGGATGTGTTTCGATTTGACTCTTAATAGTGACTTAATTAATTAATGTGGATGTTTTTAAATAAAGCAAGGTGATATTTTAATTTTCAGGTTTTGTGCGTAATCAAGGATACATACATAAACTAGAGAAGGAAAATGGCTGTTTATAACAACACTGTTAAAAAATACTACGATTTTCTATTTGTGGATCTTGCAGGTAAGTTATGATAATAATTGCTTTATATGAGAGCTAGCAAATAAAAATTCAGAATTCACAATTTTCAAATAGAATTAGGTCTAAATCGTGATTTCTTGGTTCCGCTTTGTTAAACTAATTTCTTAAACCTCCTTTATAAAATTGTAACACATCTTATTTGAATGAATTAACAGATTTATGTTGAAATGTGTAGCAGGTGTCGTTTAGCATTAACCAGGCATAAGCTTATAGAACCAGGAAACTATTCTTAAGAATTCTTTTGCCAATCAGGAGGAGAATAATAGTTGACCGACATTTTCAGTAACCTAAGGATTTTATATATATAATATAATATATACAAAGTAGATACACGATCGTATTTGATGCGCTTATTAAATGCTATTTTCCAGTACTACCACTACCACAACCGTATTCCTACTGACCCAATATTCGATATAATTCGCAACTGTACATTAATTGATAAAATTATTTCCGGCAAATTTCTAAACAATTTAGGTTCAATTTATTTATTAAGTTGCTTTGCTGTATGAAGGTGTTTGAAAACTTCATAATTAATGCAATTACTTTATGCAGTGTTAGAAACGAAGGCCAAGAAGAATTTCAATCAGTACAGTAGCTATCAAAACACATAACCTCACATTCTTTTCTAAACTTGAAATTAAACTAGAAAAGTTCCAATCAGTACTGTAGCTGCCAAAACACATAACCTCACATTCTTTTCTAAACATGAAATTCAATTGGAAAAATTCCATTCAGTACAGTAGCTATTAAAACACATTACCTTCCCTTCTTTTCTAAAAATCAAATTAAATTAACGAAATTGTAGACGACGTGCCAATTTATTGACAATTTAAGTTTATGAAGCTTTACTGTACGAAGGTGGTTTTGATGTAATTAATGCAATTACGTTATGCAATATTAGAAACGAAGGCTAAGAAGAATTCTAATCAATACACTACCCATCAAAACACAACACCTCACATTCTTTTCTAAACATCAAACTAAATTAGAAAAGTTCCAATCAGTACAGTAACTATCGAAACACATAATCTCATATTCTTTTCTAATCTTAAAATTAAATTAGAAAAATTCCAATCAGTACTGTACCTACCAAAACGCATAACCTCACATTCTTTTCTAAACATGAAATTGAATTAGAAGAATTTCAATCAGTACAGTAGCTATCAAAACACATAACCTCACATTCTTTTCTAAACTTGAAATTAAACTAGAAAAGTTCCAATCAGTACAGCAGCTACCACAACACATATCCGCACATTCTTTTCTAAACTTCAAACTAAATTAACATGAAATTAAATTAGAAGAATTCCAATCAGCACAGTAGCTATCAAAACACATGACCTCACATACTTTTTAAACATGAAATTAAATTAAAAAAATTCCAATCAGTACAGTAGCTATCAAAACACATAACCTAACATTCTTTTCTAAACTTGAAATGAAATTAGAAAACTTCCAATCAGTACTGTAGCTACTAAAACGCATATCCTCACATTCTTTTATAAACATGAAATTAAATTAGCAAAATTTCAATTTTTACAATAGCTATCAAAACACATAACCTCCCATTCTTTTCTAAACATGAAATTTAATTGGAAAAATTCCATTCAGTATTGTAGCTATTAAAACACATTACCTACCATTCATTTCAACACATTATTAACACAAATTAAATTAACGAAATTGTAGAGAACCTGCTAATTTATAGACAATTTAAGTTTATTTATGAAGCTTTGTTCTACGAAGGTGTTTTTTAAGTAATTACGCAATTACTTTATGCAATGTTAGAAACGAAGGCCAAGAAGAATTCTAATCAGTACAGTAGCTAACGAAACACATAACCTCACATTCTTTTCTAAACATGAAAATAAATTAGCAAAATTCCAATTAGTACAGTAACTATCAAAACACATAACCTTACCTACATTATTTTCTAAACATGAAATTTAATTGGAAAAATTCTAATCCCTACAGTAGCTATCAAAACACATAACCTCCCATACTCCGCTGAACATGAAATTAAATTAACGATTTTGTGGAGAACCTGCCAATTTATAGACAATTTAGGTTTATTTATTTTACTGCAGGAATGTCTTTTTAAAGTAATTAATGCAATTCTTTATGCAGTGTTAGAAACTAAGGCCAAGAAGAATTCTAATCAGTACAGTAGCTATCAAAAAACATAACCTCACAGTCTTTTCTACACATCAAATTAAATGAGAAAGGTTCCAATCAGTATAGTAGTTACCAAAACACATAACTTCACATTCTTTTCTAAATTGAAATTAAATTAGAAAAATTCCTATGACAACAATAGAAGTGAAATTCAATCTAGCTTCACCATTTTGTGATTATTACAAATATCAAGTAATAACGCTGACAATACTTTCCCTTGGAAAACTAGTCGAAATGTTGCCCTTATGAAGCATAGGGAACTACGTCAGCAGTGTCCTCAATGGAAAATGGCATAGCCAATCAGTACAGTAGCTATCAGAGCACATACATATCCTCACATTATTTAGTAAACATGAAAATTAATTACGTAACGTGCAGCTTAGATTCATACTGATAGAAGTTGCAGAAAATTCAGTTTGCTGCCAATAAAAGGTAAATTGTACGAAATATCTTTATAGGTCTTGTATAAGAAGGTAATAAAAATTCACTTTGTGTAGAGGTTCACCGTTTTTTGATTATTATAACAATCGCATAGTAGCAATGCCAAAATTTACCCTTGAAAAACGATTCAAAAAATTGGGATATTTATAAATCACTAACACACAAATTTTAGAGAACTTTTTCTGTAAAACTGTGTATAGGAATGTCTTAGACATACGACCATTAACTAATTTGATAAACGCTTCTTAGAAACAGTCAACGCAAATACATATGGCAACACTGTGCAAACATCAATGACACCGTTCCAGTTTAAACGATACCTGTAGCTCTTGCTAACTTTTTATAAATCTTAAACAGATATTGAATTAATCATACTTTCGGAGCGTATAAGTTCCATACACACAAAATGTATAAGTTAAATTTTTTCAGATAGTAAATAAAATTATGAATACAAAAAATGTGTTATGTGACGGGGACAATAATACATATTATTATGTATACAAAATGTGTAATATATATGTAAAAAGGTTAACTTGCAAATTAAAAAACAATGTAAAAGATATTTATATATGTATTTATGACGTTCCATTTTAACACCATCATGAAAATGACGTTTTCTAGAGTTTGCTTGGAGCACATGTTTATTTTTCTTATTTGTTTATGTTGTCATCAGTTTTATTCCCAGACAGTAATACCAACAGTTTAATATATCTGGTAGTGAATAATTAAATAGATAAATGCTCGTTTTACTTATTAATACAAATACTATAACCAGCCTGAAAATTAAATGCATTATATAGAATGTTTAGAATTACATACATCTTCTAACGAGTCTAAAATTGTGCAAATTAGCCGAACGGTTGCTGTGTTCGCCTCTAAATATATATATTATGAAAGGAAGATCTTCTGTTTGGATAATTTTAAGCATTGTTCGAAACTTCCTTACAGTGAGGATCAGGTCCGCTTTTTAAAAATTTGAATACATTATTTGCTATTGTTGCAGTTTGGTGTTTGACCTATAGTAGCAAATTTTAAAGAGGAAATGTTAAACGAGGGTATTTTTGTATATTCGTAACCCTTGACTACTATGCAACTATATTTAGTCCGCTCGTACTATGCCAGGGTCCAAGGGACCCAAGGAAAAAATAAAACAATGTTAGAAACAAAATCAAATAAAACTTTAATTCTTACAAAAAGTATTTGGTAACATAATGAGCAAACGTTAAATGCCTATATTTAGTTTACAAAACAATTTGCAATTTGCAACTTTTTTGGCACATGTCGTGCAAAGTGGAAAAAAGCGCATCTCTTTCTTTTGGACCTGGAAATATCTTCCTCAAGGACTGTTTCAACTGTTAGTGAAGTACCAAGCTGTTCGGCGATCAGTTGCCGAAGATGACATGGGATGCGTTTGTTATTCATGCGGGTCTCCATGTGTTGCTTGCAAAGGGCGATTCCGAGCTGTTTGATGAAATTATATCGTGTAATCTCCTTGCCATTTGGTGAAAATTGGTACAGAACTGTGCTATTAACCCCAGTCACATTTAAAATGCAATGGAAAATCGCCATTGGCCAACGACGGGTCCTTCGAGACGTAGAATAAGCAGCACATTTCTGACCCAGAGCATCTACGCCAGCTTTAGTTGAATTGTAGAATTCTATTATTTCTGGCTTTTTCGAAACTGAATTCACATAGGAGTCATGATGCATGCTTTATAACAAAACAACGGCTTTACTCATCTTAGGAACGTGGCTGACCAAAGTAACTTTCGTTTGAAATCCGAAAAGAGATTAAAGTACTGGTTACGTACGTTTTTTGTTTGGCAGAAATTCGAGGGGTATCTGTCTTTTATTTTTTTTCAGAGTTCCAACGTAAGTTAAATTATGTTTTTGTAACTCGCTTACTGTCTCCACTGACGAATACCAATTATCAGCTGTTATATTCCGGTTACTTTTCAAAGGAAGGTGATTGACCAAACGATTGACAACTTGCGTGGGATGCGGCAGTGGGTTCTTGGGTTGGTTTACGATGCTTTTCCCCAAATAAACTTCAGCTTTACACATATAATGTGTCTTTGCATCAGGCTTATTGGGCATGTACATCCGGAAACTACACCTACCCCGAAACGGTACTAACACTTCATCGATCGTCAAATATGCACTAGGAGTGTAGCTGTTGGTTGATCGAGTCACAAGCTTCTCAAAAAGTTCTTGAATCGGTGCTAGTTTGGATATTTTCCTTCTTTTAGATCTTGTTTCTTGATTGTCAAAACGCAAACAGCTCAGCAAAAAATAGAATTGTGCCATAGTCATGGTACAGTTGAAAATATCTCTACCCGTTCCATCTGTGTTCTACATTGAACGTAAATCCTCGTGGTTTGATTTAAATATGCCTTGTAAATATAGCAAACCCACAAACGCCTTGATTTCTGAGAGACTGGTTTCACAAAAGAATGAAGGACGAAGTTTTATTGAGGTAGTATAAGTACCATTCATCGCTGATATTTTTTGATAGTACACTCTACAATTGACCGTAACATTTCATCGCTGATTAGAAGATTCCATGCTGCAAGAGCATTACTTGGAGGATTGTTTCGCATCACCAGCAAGGCCAGGTAAAAAGCGTATAAGATTATCAGCAGTAGTCCTGAGTTTTTTAGGGTATTATTTTGCCCATATAGTTCGATCCTTACCATGCCAAACTCTTGTTTGTCTTGGCTGATTTGCGTCGTCAATATTAGTAGTATCTTCCTGGCTATCTTCCTGATAATCTTCTTGAACATCCTGTTGACCATTTTCTTGATCCATACTCATTTTGTGCTCTTCAGATTCATCGCTTTCCTCCGAAATTTCGGTTTCGACTTCGTTATTTTCAAGCTCCCACTCATCATCTGACCCGCATGAAATGTCACTCTGGCTGTCATGACTGCTTGCATATTCTTGATCTGATTCTTCTTGATCACTTTTATCTGCTTCAGTTGTAATGTTGTCAAACGCTGGCAATGGAGGTTCTGTATTTCGAGTTTCAATATCGTCATTCCAAAAATCTTCATTATTGAATAGAGCTGCTATGTCACTTTCGTGCAAATACTTTTTGGACCCCATTTTGAACTAAAAACTATAGATAATTATGCTATTTTAAATTAAATTGGCTAAAATAAGGATAACTCACCAATTATATTTTGTAACGTTTGTGCTATGCGTTTTGTTATAACCAAAAACCGCATCTGCACTTTGCGACGTTTGGTGCACTACTGAGCTTCATTTGACAGTGTAGGAAGATACGTGGACGCGTAGCGCCCTCACTCGTACGTCAGTCAAGATATTCAAAAATTTAAAAGAGCTTGGGTCCATAGGTCCCGTGCATAGTAGTTAAGGGATAATAAATCTTTCGAAGATTATAATGTTATATCTAGTTTGGAAGATACCTATAAAATGAAATGTGTGATTCTACTTTAAATAATCAAGAGGTGCGGAAATACGAGTAAAACGGGCATATGGTAGAAAATTTCTTCCGGTAGCAAAAGGACGTCTCAATAAGAAAAATTGATTATACGAGTCTATACAGAAAATAGCACGAACCACAGGCTATCCATAAACATACTAAAAAAATAGAGTAAATTTTCCTCTTCGTCTGACATAGTTACGAGACGGTGCTGTGAATTTAAATATGGCGACGAGTTTTATGATGATGAGAAAAATCAACAAAATGGTTTGTTACGACAGATAAGTTCTCTATCAGCTATTATACAGTAGAATCCCTCTGTTCAAGTGTAGTTATCTTTTGCAGAAGAAATAATCTACAATTTTAAGGCATGAAAAGTTTACTTTACTAACTAAGTTTGTTTCGAAGATTGCTGACTATGAATACACTTCATAGGGAAAGTGCAATAATTTTTTAAGTTGTTTAAATTCCTGCTCTCCAAACTGAAACGATATACGAAACAAAGTGTGCAGGAAGAGTGTTAAATTATCTTGAATTGAGCTTCTGCTTTTTATTTTATACGGGACAGAGTCAAATAAAAACCTTAAAAGTGTCTTAAAAAAAGTACCAAAACATTGCCTTATAAGTTGGCAGAAATATTATTTTTGCGATATAGAAGTCCTTGCTAAGGACATATTATAACAGCAATAGAAAATCTTGACACAGCAACAGTTTAAAAATAGCAACTCCACCAGAGCACTGTGCCAAGGAAAAGCAATGTTCTGTTATTCGTTTCTTGCATAGTAAAGGGGTGAAAGTCATTAATAGCCATCGTATAATAAAGCTACAATACTGAAATTAATGTTTGTCACCGCAATAAGTGTATCGATAGAGCAACTTCCGAAGCTGATTCTCCCCGAGCTGGTCATTATTAACCGTGTTGTGACGCGGCACTTGAAGCTTGGTAAAAGAAAACTTTAATGAAATCGCTGAAGTTTTGAATATGAGCTACGGTTCTGTACATTAGATTAGGTATGACATCCTCCAGTCTCATAAAACGTCAGTAAGGTGGATGCCAAAGCAGTTGACTCCAGAATTGAAACAACGACGAATTGACGTTTATGAAGAATTTTTACGACAATATGAAGCAGAAGGAGATGTTCTTCAGGCAAGAATACTGACTGTACTATCATCAACCAAGGGAGCAATCAAAGAATGACATCACACCTCTTTGCCAAAATTCAACAAATTTCGTACTCAGCTCTCGACAGGAAAGGTTATGCTGACTCTTTTTTGGGATGCAGGAGGGTTAATTTTGGAGGACTACATGCCTAAAGGGTTTACTGTACTGTGTCACATATTAAGAACTTCTAAAGCACCGTCTCAGGCTTGCCGTCAGAACCAACAGGCACGGATTTCTGAGTTCTGGCATTCTTCTGCAGTATGACAACGCATGGCCACAACCATCCAAAATTTGAAGTTTGAGTATCTACACAACCTCGTAATTCCTCCGACGTCGCCGGAAGCGATTATCATGTCTTTGCTCCACTTAAAGAAACATTAAGTGGGAAGACATTTTACAGTAATGATGAAGTAATTCAGACGGTGCATGAGCGACTGTGCACGCGACCAAAAGAATTTTTTACTTCGGGTATTCAAGCGCTTGCAAAGCAGTGGAGGTTGTGCATAGAATGTAATGGGGACTACGTCAAAAAATGAAATATTTGTTTTTGACATTACTTCAATCATTTTGGTTAACAACGTTTTTAAGGTTTTCATTTGCTTTGTATATTCAAGCACATATTATAGATACTGGTATAATATATAAATGTTTATTATTGTAATACTATGTAAAAATTATTTTCCACTGTAGTGGTTCATGCGGAATGAGAAAAATATTACGAATGTTTTAAAGGAATGCATTCAAATGTCTCTCGATTTGTAGAGATTCAATCTCTGTTCAGAAAAACACTAAATTATATTAAAGATCTGTAACTAAAACGACAATCAAAAATTTTTTTCGTTTAACAAGCAACCCACAAAAGAATTCATTTGAAAGTCGAGATCTCGTTATCGGAGGAAATAAAAACACATTCAGAAATTTTAAATTGAACCGTACCAAATCCTTTAAAATCCTTTTAATTTAAATTTAATTGTCCGCTTTATAATCCACGAAAAAATTATTAAAAGCTGTCGTTTGTGCGATTCATAGTCCTTGTTTTTACACCTGTTGGTTAGAATATATAAAGGATATAACCTATAATTGTATAATACCTGAGTAGATTGATGATTTTGTATTTGGTTGAGTTGCCTATAACCAGGACTTGTTCTATAGATTTTGCACTAGGATGGCATTTTTACTATTAACACTTCTTAAATAGAAACCGATAAACGCCACTAATCACATGCTCAGCGCAAGTGGACACCAATTTGAATACAAGCAAAGACATGCCCCTAACAATTATTTATAAAAATTAATTTCAATTTTACTCTCAGGTGTGATAATAAACCGACAATAGAATGACGACAAAATAGAGTTATGTGACAAAGGACTGTGAGGTTTCACTTTTGTGTTGTAGAATCCTTTTAAATTAAAGTAGCGAAATTTAATTAATATATAGTAGTCTACCAAAAACTACATTACATTTGTTGATATAATCTCTATACTGCATAGGCGATATATATATATATATATATATATATATATATATATATATATATATATACATATATACAATGTAAATATGTTTGATGGCATTAAGCGTGTTTCAGTTTCTCCACTGTTTTCTGTCTCTTGTCTTCTCTTTGTATCTTTCCATTTGTAATGTTCTTATGTCACTCTGACTTGGGCAAACCATCTATTTGTTGGTCTTCCTCTTCTTCTGTTGCAGACAACAGCTCGCTCCAATACCTTCTCTGTTCGTTCTTCAGATAATCATTTATCCTATCTACTTGTGCTTTTGCGCCTTTACCATGTTAGTTACAGCCGATTCGTTGTAGATCTCGTATATTTCACATGGTTTTCCTTCTTGCCACCTACAATTCTACGTAATACTTTCTTCTCTTCTCTCAAAGCTAATTTTACCGAAACTTGTAATTCGTCTATTATTATCAACAACTGTTCTCGGTTCACTGTCATACGCCTATTTAAAGTCGATGTAGACGACGTGTATGGTTACCCCAGGTTCATAACAGTTGATATGAATATGTCCGAGGGTAATGTCTGATCTGGAACCAATCTATTTTTTTCTGAAACTTTCCTGGTAATCTCCCGTTACCTTTTCCATATGGTTGCTCAATAATTCTTTAATGCAGGACTCCATAATAGATTACGTCCAGTAGGGCAATACCTATACAATTTTAGAATTCTCTTTTATTGTCCTTCTTATATATTGGGCACACTTTTGCCTCTCCGTACTTTTGCGGCACCTCTTCCCGATTCCATATGTCCCATATCAGTATTAACACACTTACTTTGCTTCATCAGCTACTGCTTTGGAAGAGTACAGTAATAAAGCAGATGTTAATAATATTTTTCAACAAACCAAACAATCAGTACAGAATCCTTCACAAATGCAGATACATGCAAATTATTATTTATACAACATATTCCATATTTAATAAATCAGCACAGATACATTTAGACAAGTATGTCTGAAACATAAACTGATTAAGTTCCTTTTTGAATTTATTACAGTATAAATATTTATAACCGCTGGGTCTTTTAATGTTTATAACTAATTTAGGATGGGTATTTCACTAGCTAACGGAATTTATTTTAGTGTCTCATTAAAACATGATATTTAAAAGATTTTACAATTTTGAGCAACATTTGTGTAATTTTTAGATCCTCGAACAAATGACTGGCCCTTGATAAAGGACCCCATGCCGGGGTTGACGATAATCGGAGCCTATCTCTACTTCGTCCTAAATTGGGGCCCAAAGTTCATGAAAAACAGAACCGCTTACGAACTCAAAAATACTCTAATAATTTATAATTTTCTTCAGGTAGTAATTAGCACTTGGCTTTTTATTGAGGTAAGTTTTGGCTGTCAGCTTTAATATTTAAACTAAACAGAATAATTTTTAGGGCTGGGAGGGTGCATGGTTTACCAAATACAGTTGGCGATGCGAACCCGTTGATTTTTCAAACACTCCACATGCTTTAAGGGTAAATTAAAGAATAATTTAATTTAAATTTAATATAATATATGATATTTTTTTGTAGGTGGCCAGAGGTGTTTACATTTATTTCTTAGCAAAACTTACGGAACTCTTAGACACGGTTTTCTTTGTGCTAAGGAAAAAAGACAGCCAAATTAGTTTCCTGCATTTATACCATCACACAGTCATGCCTATGATAAGTTGGGGAGCTACAAAGTATTTTCCAGGCGGCCACGGCACATTTATCGGTTTCATAAATTCTTTTGTACATATTATTATGTACTTCTACTATATGATGGCAGCTATGGGGCCGCAGTACCAAAAATATCTATGGTGGAAGAAGTATATAACCACATTACAGTTGGTAAGACCCTGTTTGGTTAAACTTTAACTTGTATGGGTAAGCTTTGTAAACGTATGAAGCGCCGTTTGTTTTTAAAAGGCATCTACATTCCACTTCGTTTCCAAAAACTGGAATTCCTTGCCAAATCTGCCTTCCTTACAGTTTCATTCATATAGAAGTTTTGATCATGTTTCGCGAGATATCACTGGTGGTGAACTTGTGTTCACTATATTTTGCTATCATTTTACCTGTTTCTTCCTGTTTTCTGCAGTTAAAATTTTGTCCCTATTAAAAAGGATAATGGTAATAAATAATATTAACGGTGAGGTAACAGGTAACGAAGAGGAAGAAGCAACTTGCAAATAATGGAATTAATGGCTCAAACCTATTAACTTGGAATGGCGACCAAAAGTCTATCAGTATAAGTAGTACCACCTGGTGAACAGCCTTAGGTGAAATAGCCGACAAGCACAAGGACACGTGTCTCTTGTTCTGGGGTTGAAACATTAATCCCGTAAGTACATGAGTTGTGAAGGTCAACGGCAAGAGGATGCAGAAGCCAACAAAAAACCACTGTGTTAAAGATACATATGTATGTCTGTAGTATCTCATAATGATGATGTTCAGAGCTAAATATTCCGTAGTCTCAAATTTCTCATTCAGATCTCCCTTTAACAAAAGTTATGAAAAGAGTGAGAATAGGTATATGAAATGTGTAAAGTATGTATCTTGCTCTCTCTTTCTCTCTTCAGCCTGTATCTGTCCATTGCTGGATGTAGGCTGCCCTCAAACTGATCCATGTGCGTATTTCCTTTGCTGTTTGGTACCATTGTTTCCCGCAATCCGTTTAACGTAATCAAGCCATTCTTTTCCAAGTCTTCCAATCCTTCGTGTAGTTTTCCTTGGCCTCCAGTGTATTAATTTATGGGTCCATTTGTTGGTGTTTTCTCTGGCTACGTGCCCTATACAACTCCATATAATTCCACCCATTCATTCGATCGCATCATTGACTTGGGTTCGTCAGCTGATTTGCTCGTTTGTGACTCTGACCTGCAGGTTTACGTCAAGTACTTTACGTTCCATCGCTCTTGGTCAACTTCGTAATTTGTTAGCTGTATTAACTGTTTCGAGTCCGTATGTAGTGAAACGTAATATGCACATATCGTATATCTTTCGTTTGAGGCAACATGGAATGTCTGGGCTCTTAAGTATGTACCTTTGTTTACTGAATGTATGTATGACTTGGACAATTTCACAATGTTATCCGAGCAATGCAAAGACTTAGAGTTAATATGTTAGGAATAAGTGAAGTACGATGGCCTGATACAGGACAATATAAATCAGAAGATTGTGTAATGTATTATTCCGGAAGCAATGAAGCTCACCATAGACATAGGACAGCATTTTTTTATTAAAATACCTTTTTTTAAATTTATTTATGTCTGTTTAACAAAATATATTTTTATTCGTAGCAGTGTTATAATTCAGACATGACTTAGGCTTGGCATACGATGACACTTAACACATCAAAACTTTTCATAGATAAAGTTTATTCGTTAACTAGTCGTGGTGTTAGTTGTCTTCATCTTCATCAGTAGGGGTGGTAAAATAAATGTCCGGAGGAACTTTTCGTTGTAGTCTCCAGTGGATATTTTTCTGGCCTAGCTTGTAGTGGGCAGCTCCTTCACAGCTGTTGATGTCGAGTTAATACTTTTAGGTGATTTTTAAGTATTCTAGGATTGTTGGCATTTTGAGTTCATCGTGAAGTTGTGCGTTTCTAATATACCAAGGGGAATCAACTGCTATACGTAATATCTTCCCTTTGTAGTTTGATGATGTTGGATTTAGATGTATTGCTCCAAATTACACAAGTATACGTTGCTAGCGGTCGCATTAGTGATTTATAGCAATCAATCTTTATCATAGATTTACGGTTAATTATTGGATATAGTTCGGTCTGTCTATCGAAGCACAAGTTCAACTTCTGGTTGATGTGATGTTTCCAAGTTAAACGCGTGTCTAAATCTACACCTAAATATTTAATCGTATTGTTTATTGTAATTCTTTTTTGGGTTGCTTATTCTTTTAAGGGAGAATATTTTAGCATAACATTTATTGGGGTTGAGTGTTATGCACCATTTTGTAAAGCATTTTCTCACTTCATTGACGGCCAACTGTAGCTGGGATGTTGATTCTGTTAGACTCCATTTTTACGGTAATATCGGCGTATATCGCCAAGGAGTATCGTATTAGTGGGATGCCTCTAACAAAAATATTGAATAGTATTGGTCCTAATACGGTTCCCTGTGGCATCCGCGCCCTAACAGGTTTGCGACTAGAGATAGCAGTATTGATGCACGTTGTGCATTGTGAAGGGTCGATTCTCTACAAATGAGTAGAGCATTTCTTTTATATAGTTTAATATTTGTAATTGATCAAGTTTGTACTTAAGGCCTTCAATCCAGACTTTGTCAGAAGCTATTGCAATGTCCAGAAAAATTTCAGTGGTTTATTTTCGTATCCCAACTCAATTATTTCAACTACTGTTTGTGACTACTTTTAAATCCAAATTGGAATTTGGGATGAACCTCTAATTCTATTGTCTGATCATTTAACCTGGAGTAAATTATTCGCTCTAGTAATTTCGAACGGGTTTTTAACAGGCTTATTGATCGATAGTTGTTAATATCTCCACTTGCCTTGCCTGGCTTAGGAAAAGTGACTACTGCTTGTTTCCAGACCTTTGGAAAGTAACCAATCCTTAAACAGGCGTTGAAGGGTGTTGCTAAGTATGTGAGCATTTTCTTTGTGAGATATTTTAGTATTGTGTTGTTGACGAAGCCACTACATGGTGATTTCTTTTTGCGCAGGGCTGATATAATTGTTCTTAGTTCATGTGGAGAGGTCGATTGAATTCTGTCCGGAATGGGCAGTTGTGATTCAAGATAGTTTACAACAAGGTGTATGAAAGAGTGATCGTTGCCTCTAGAGGGGTTAAACACCGGCGCTAGATGGTCAGCAAATATTGCGGTTTTTTCAATATCAGTGAAGTATCTTGTCTTTTAATTGTTATCGGTGGTATTTCCTGGGATTTTTCAATACTTTTTTGGCGACTTTCCACATTCATCGGGATTTAAGCGATGCTACTACAACTACAAACTCGCTTCAATAAATTAAATCTTGTATAAACATATGCCTTGACTGTAAATAAAGATGATAATGAGGTAAAATGATTCTATGAGAGAATCAGAGAAGCATTAAGAACAATAAAAAATAATGATGTTACTAGTTTTATGAGCTATTAAATGCGAAAAATTGTCAGGCTAAGAAGGTCCAAACGATAAAAGAGCGTAAGTTTGCAACACGAACAGGAAAGAGGCTTCCAAAGTCGTGCCAAGAAAACGATAGTTGTACTGTCTTTAAACTCTGCAGAAGATTATCTACTTAGATATCGCCTAGATGCAATGGGCATAGTGTTATACGGAATCAAAATTTTAGTAATTTAGTAATTAAAGAAAAGCTGAAAAAAGAAATTAATACGAACCCAAGAGAAATGGACCAAAATACACAATAAATACAGAGAACCCTGATTATCAGTAGAAATCTATTAAGGAAGCAATACTGGAAGCTAGTAAGAAAATAACAATGAAAGAGCAAGGGTAGATGACTGACGAAATTCTAGAACTTATGAAACTAAGAAAGACTTACAAGAACGATGATTAACAAATATATACTGAAATACAAAGACAAATAAAACAAAAGGCACGTCATGTTACAATCAAGAAGTTATAATAGAAGAAATTGAAATAATAACAAATCTACGACAAGGGTGCATATTGTCACCAGCACTATATAATCTTTATTCAGATTACATTAAAAAAAAGCACTGAGTGATTAAAGAGCAGATATTAAAGTTAGAGGGTTGCCAATTAACAACATAAGATATGCTGATGATACGGTTCAACTTACAGAGAATATTATAAACCTTCAGACTAACTTAATCGAGTAGGAGAATCAAGGGAAGATGAAGGATTGACAATTAAGATCAAAACAGCAAAATTTATTATTATCACGAAATCTTCAAACATTTATGAACAGTTTTTCTTTCATGAACAGCCTATAGGAAGAGTTTACACGTGTGGCTATCTAGGCACAATAGTAAATTATCAAAATGGTTATACCAGAAGGGATAACAACGAGAACAGGAAAAGCGAGACATGCGTTTATGAAGATGGAAACATGTTCTGTACAAGAAATACCAGCATAAAATTAAAAATGCGTATGATTAGATGTTACAGAGTTTCTACTCTCTCTATGGTATGGAGGCATGGACTCTGAATCAATCCAGTATGGACCAATTAGAAGCATTTAAAGTATGGGTCTACCGGAGAATTTTGAGAATACCTTGGATGGTTAGAGTAAACAAAGTTGAAATAATACAAAGAAGAAGAGTTTTATATATATATATATATATAACAGATTTTTTCTACGGCTGTTGCCGCCTCTCCGTCCCCAGTTTACATCTTTTTTCATCATAACACTTTTCTTCCTCTAGACTTCTCTTACTCATGGCTTCGTCTACATCGTCTCTCCAACTCTTTTCTGGTGGTATCCTTCCAGGATACCTATTTTCGTCCATCCTTTTTGTATGCCCAAACCATGGTAACTGTCTTTTTCGACTTCCTCTGTGATGTTTGTTTCCATCCCCATGTTTCTCCTGATGGTCTCGTTTCTTACTCCCTCAATGCTTGATATTCTGCAGCTCCTCCTTAGACAGTCCATCTCTGTAGCTAGCAATTTACTTCTATTCTTCCTGCTCAGATCCCATATTTCTGTGACGTAGATGCTTTTCTCCCACCATACCATAGCCATACTAAGAGAGATACCCGGTCCTCCAAGGATGGGGGTTTAGTCATGAGGCCAGGCATACTAGTAAAAAATCTTAAACGCTAAGAAACCCAGTAATATGCCTCGGACGCAGGACTGATATAATAATCGACAGAAGAATTTTATAAGAAAAGTAAAAGAAATACTAATAACGACCAAGAAAAAATATCTACAAGATTTGGGACATATACTACGAGGCCAAAAACAACAATTACTACAAATTACCGTCCAGGAAAAAATTAAAGAGAAAAGAAATGTGGTAAGAAGAAGAAGTTTGTGGTTACTGAATCTGAGGGAATGGTTTAATTGCAACACAAACCTGCTATTTCGAAAGTACAAATAATTGTCAACATTTGAAGAAGAAGAAGAAAAAGAAGAAAGGGCGTAGAGAAAACTAATGAACGCAATCCCGACATCAACGACATCTCGCGAAACACCATCAACGCTTCAGTGCGATTGCCAAGATGGTTCCATAAATTTTAAATGCCCTAAAATTAGTTACAATAAGAGATTTCTGTTGTTATCGTAGCTACATTAGCACATGACCTTTCTACTCACTGTTTTGCTTAAATAGAAATTTAATTTTGTTACAAATGAGTTACCTACATTTTTTGAACTGACATCTATCTGTAAATCTTATCAAAATTCATAAAGTTTTAACAATGACGTTATCTTTTCCAGACACAATTTTGCATAGCCTTCCTGCACTCTATGCAACTTTTGTTCTATGACTGTGGATATCCTCGCTGGTCAATGTTCTTCACACTACCCAACGCCATTTTCTTCTACTACCTGTTCTGGGATTTTTACAACAGGGCTTATACCCCAGAAGAACGAAAGAAGAAGAGTGATTCCGAAGCAACCAAAAATAATAGCGAAATTAAAGGGGAGACTACCGCAAATCAATCAGAAATAGCAAAAGATAAGCAAAATGGTTTCGCGAAGAAAGAGTCGTAATATTTACAATTGTATAGGAAGCGAGTTCGTAGTTTACACCGTTCAAGTGTAAATAATGACAGAAATTTTTAAGTCAATTAAAATATGTGTTTCCTTGAACCGTGCAATTATTTGAGTTATAATTATTTGATGCTTAGTTCGCTTAAAAACGGAAAACAAATCGCAATTTTCTGAAACCACGCTTTAGATTATGTTAATTAGACTGTTAAGTTCATAAATTTAGGGAACATTAGTAAGCCAGCTTGTGGTCCCGAAATTATTAATATGTAATTCAAACTCTCAGGTCAAATACTTCAAATACTGATTTTTTATGCAGTTGATTACTAGAGTATCATTTTAGTTGTAACTTTGTAATATTAATATAGTTACATTTTTGTTATGACTTTTACATATTTTCACATTTGATGTAATTTTTAGATATAAATTTTGCCTTGTTCTATTTGTATTTGATAATTTTATTGAAATCAATAAAATATATCACAATTGTATAGGAGCTACAAGCTTTTTCTGTAATAAACTGGCATGCTTAATAATATGAATTCCTATTATTAACTGTTTTATGAAAAACTAAGGATTGGTGGTCGTAGCAAATATTCCTTATGATATTATTTTCATCCTAAAAGTAGACAATGTAATAAAATATTAAATGGAGAAGTTGGATACACGAATTTTGAGAATAGAGAAATATTGCGTATATATTAATTCAACAAACAAAACTCAGTTACGCAACTTATATAGGCAACACTTACAGCAAGATATGTGTTACAGTATTTTATTATTGTCGGTGTTGTCAAGTGTCGATGTAGGGTTTCTTAACTTTATTTGCTGAAAATATGAAGAAATGGATTTGTAAATTTTTGAAATAATTTAAACGAAATATAAGTTTCGTATCTATTGAGTCAACTATTATTAGAAGGATGAGAAAATTGAACGAATTGTTTTGTTTAGTTCTTGATTATTAGAATTGAATATAAATCTTTAATTATATTTTCTAGACACGTTCTTTCCAGAACAAAACCCGTGATTATGTCAGGTATTATTTTACGATACCAAATGGTACATCTTCACGTTTGAACAAAAACTCATGATTAAAAACGATTTCCAAAATAATGAAAAATTTATGCAGTGTAGACATATTCTGTTAGAAACTGCCTCTACAAATTCCGTGAAGAGTTTTCACATGTTGCTTTGGTACGCTAGCAGTTTAGAAAAGTTCTAAAACTGTTTTCGAACATTTTCGTGAAAATAATGTTCTTAATAAACATGGCGGTCAGCCGACATAAGCTACCGATGAAGTTATTGCAGTAACGAATAAAGGACAGTAAGCATCTTATAATAGCTTAGTTAGTAAGAAACATTACAAAACAGGAAGCACCATTGCCAGGAAATGGGTATACCAACCTGCAACCATCGTCTGTGATGGTATTTACACTTAGCTTTGCGGATAATCACGTAGATTTTGCTCAAGATGCGTTAGATTTAGAGTTCATGTTAAAAAGATTATACACCGAATATACAAAATGCGGTTAGCATAAACCTGAATACTTGGTGATAAACTTTGAAGCTCAATTTGGCGTAGGGGAGACCGGTATCAATTGTAACAGGTGTCAATTGTAACATTCAAGATTATTCCGCCATCTGTGACGCAAAGCAAAATTTTCTTCCAAATTAACATAGGTTGTTATAACGGACTCCAACTCGGGATGTCGTGCAGACTAGACGTGCCTCGCCGCGTCTCGCTAAACAGTTTAAAAAACTAACGGCAAATAAGTTTATTTATTTATTTAGTGGATCTTTAGGGCAAATACCCCCGTTTAGTGCGTGATTAAATTAAAATAAAGTGTTAGTTGTGTTTAGTTTGCCCAGCGGGTCAGCAAAACTGCGATCAAACAGCGGAGGACAGCATGGAGGAGGGAGGACGAAATAGAAATAGATAGAGAAAGATAAGTAATCTTATAGTCTGGTATTGTAGTAGTACTAGTAATAAATTTATATGTGTATATATGTATAGATGTATATATAATTAAATCGAACAGGGGGGTAGTAACAATGTAGTGCATGAAAGCGCAGGAAGGTTAGTATAAGGGGACATGCCTCAATGGTCGGCTCAGGTAAAAAAACCCTTGCGGACCGGGCCGCAAAAACCTCGTCTCAACTAACACCGAACGCTTGGGATGAGATCATAAATTTCAATCGAGGGTGACACAATCCGAATACTGCCAAAAATTTCCAAGAAAGCAAAGGGCACGTTTAGTGAATGGGTCTATTTTGGTCGCATGCCGGATAATAAAATTTGACTTTTGTTATTTTCGTAGTGTGGGGCAGTTAATACGTAGAAACGTAGTAAACACGTCAATTTTTATCTCCTGCAATTAAGTAAAATTTGATTTTGGATTATCACTGCGTGTAAAAATACAACGTACCAGGTGAATCAGATAGACGTCATAAATTCGCACTGTTGTAGGAAATTGTAATCTTTTAACGTAATAAATGAATTGTAAACGTTACTCTCATTTAATCTAATTATACTTGTAACGTAATAAATGAATTGTAAACGTTACTATCATTTAATCTAATTATACTTACTGAATTTTATTGTGCGGTATTTTAAATCTTAAACTTAAATTTAACTCAGAGACCGCAAATTAGGCAAATTAGGTAGGTCCGATATCTAACATTACGGGATGCGGTCAAGCACAACGAGTAACATCAGAAGGTAGGAAGATACACACGGAAGACACACGTTACAAAACATTTTACATGTAAAAAAGACTACTAGGATTTGTATTAAGTTTTGGATGTTTTGGAACAAGGTCGCTACTATTTGATTACATTATTTATATGATGGGAGTTGGATATGTATGTGATGTATTGGACGGCTCACTGCATCGGGAAGTGACTGCGGGGCGCATGGTCTAAGAGGACCGGCCAGCCAGCCTCTACAGCAAGCTTAAGTCATGCAGCCGGAGGAAAAGAAGATCGGAGGACCGTATTCTACGTGGAAGACGTCATTGGAGAGGGACATACAGGGCACCGGCATGCCTACAGAGACATGGGAGGAATGGGCGCGAAGAGGAGAGGATGTCCGACGAGAGGTAAACCGAGTATACGGGACGGCTAGAGAAACGCTGAACGTTCAATCCCGAAGCAAACGGCCAACGCAATGGAAACCGACTGGAAATCCGGGCGGTAAATCTCTAGTAGTTAGTTAGTCATTAGGCACCTAGGATAGGAGCACTCTGTTCACATTCCACATTAACTAGATAAGACCTCCGAACACTGTAAATCTAGATCCCCAGTCTATTAGGCTTAGAAGTCTCATAGCATAAAGGGCAGTTTAACTCAGTCAGGGAGTACCTCTTAAGAAGCTATTACTTCCTAGGAAACTAAAATAGGTGCACTATGTAACCTTAGAAGACGAGATAAATGTGAAATCAGAACATTGTGAAACTTTGCTATCAAAGTTAGAAGTTAGTAGGTTCAACTGCTTAAGAGCATAACGGTCTCGGCTACGTACTCAACACCCATTGATGCGTAGTTTACTAACTACTCGGTGTTGCAGCAGCGGTGTCTTGCGGTATGCATTGCAGACATGCTAACGTTGTGCAATGCCCCACCCGATCCCACCCTATCCCATAAATTCCTACCCACCTTACTGGCATGGGGTGGGCCTGGCGTATCCAGGATTGACCCTCGAGTCGGCTCCATGTCAGATGATGATGATGATGATGATAGTACATTGAATAATCTCAGTTGCTGTGATAGATATATGGTGGGTTGCGTCTAAGGGGAGAAAAATCAGTTGGCTAACTTTGTATTAATCAAAATTAACAACACGATCACTGCTGTTTTCCAGTGTTTATTTATTAGCGAAACGGTATCTTCAGCTAAAAGAATCTATAAATTATTTAGTGTGGAAGTAGTGTTATTTTTTCTGTCCATTCTACACTCTCAATACTAAGGAGGTAGCCGTAAAATTTTACATGAGAATTACGTATGCAACTTTCTTCTTTTATACACTTTTGAACCGTTTGTTCGAAGTAAGTAGACCATAATACAATAGTACTAAGTATAGGCATGTACGAAATTCTTACCTATTTGTTGTAAATGCGTATTCTATGAACATTATATTGTTAAATAGGTTATGAACTGACAATGAAATTGTTACTATTTTATCTAATATAAAACAAGTTTTAATTAATTTTCATCTTGACTTCATTCTTCCCAGCTGTTTTAATAGCTGTCGACAATTCATATTCATTTTGAGGTCTAAAATCGCGTTTATAATTATTTTTACTAATAAACCCCAACGTTCTTTATGGGGTTTAGATCGGCACTTCATGCGGTAAAAAGCAATACCTCGGTATTATTATTCCAAAACCACTGCCTTATTATATTGGCCGTTTTAACAGGGCAGTTATATTGTTGAAAGGTAAAGCTGTTATCTGTATACATTTGCTCTTCTGAAAGAATCATAATGTTTTCAAAAATATCAAGATGAGCTTGTCTATTCAAACGATGACCAATAGGCCAAGCTATAACATTTATTGAAAATCGTCCAGACCTGTTCTGTGGGGCCACACATTGCTTCTTGAATTTGCTGGTCGATACACAAGTACACGACGAGACTGGAAGAGTTCTTCATCAGAAAAAACTACATCATTCCAAACATTTAGCGGTCGATAAACAAAATTAAAGCAAAACAGAATGCGAGATTGCTTATGATCTTCGGTTAATATTGTTTTCTTAGCACTTGCCGAGTTCTCCAATTCAGAATTTCGAATCCTCCGACATGGCGTTTTCGCTATTTAAAATGGATTTTCCCTTAAATAATTCAGGACCATTATTTTTAGTTTTGGGAAGTCCTGAACCTTCTCTTCTGCATGCGCTCTCTTCTTCCTCCAACCTTCTCTTCCCCTCATAACGGTACTTTTATTTAGGCCATATTTATTAACTACTCCTCTAACGTAGAAACGATAAGAATTTGTTCGTTTTCTGTCAATCTTGGCATTTTACGTTTTTGACACTGACAAATGAAAAACTCAAGACCGACTTCTTCTTCTTCTTAATTGGTAGGCTTAGAGATCAACTTAATACAGCGAAAAATAGGTGTATGCGATTTTTTTGCAAGCCGTTGTACAACTAGCAGGTTATTAAAGCTTAATTGTTCCGAAGATTACATGCCTCCTGTGATAAAATTACAAAAGGAAAAAAAAATGCTACAATATGGTTAGTATGGTATGTTTTTAGATAACATACACCCTCTACGGGACTTTTTTCAACATACCAGTAGCCTAGACTTCAAATGTACAAGCAAATACATATTATAGTTCCGCTAGTATTATAAAAAATTTCCAAAAAGTTATGTCTTCGATATGTGATTAAAACATTATTTTTGTTTTTGCACTGAATTATTTCTTGTTTGCTTGGTACGATTTGGAGTAACAGTGATAAAGTATACGGATCTATGCATATTCAATATATTTTTTAACACAATATTTTGTGTATAATTTAAGTTAAATCGTTTTCAGATAGGCTTAGTATTTGCCAAGTTATTGTTAGCTACAGAAATGCATGTTAAGCGATATTGTTTCATGCGGCAAGGTCTTTACTGAGTAAATGTAGAGCTCACATAAACAGTTTTTGGGCTTACATATCATATGTGAATATCTGGTGACAATAAAATCTACGAATAAATTTTCAGCACATCCATAGTTCCTCTAGCAATACAAGCTGTGAATATCATTAATATCGAAGATATTTTGGGCACACGCCTAACTCATGATGTATTTGATCTACCAAAAACTATTTTACAATTGCCGCATGTCGTCTATTACTTTGAAAAAAAATACATGTGCCTCCAATTGCAAAACAACATTCCATGATGAATTGTGACCTTATTGAACTGCAAGCGACGGCGAAAATGTGTTAGAGTGGATTCACTTGGGATAAACGCATTTACTACAAAAACGTGTTCTTGAACCAATCCATGCTTCGTATTGAGCGTGACTGAAATTTCAAATAATATTGCCACCCATGTTTCAAAACGACGTAATTGCGAATCAATATTGTTATATAGTCGCCTTTTATAGCTACTACTGTTTTGTCCGGTGCTAACGACCATTTTATTTAAAAGAAAAATCAAACTTACACTAGCGTTTGCTCACACTAATATATTTATCAAACAACTTACAACACGATCTCTACTTTAGAAAGAATTTTAGCCAAGCGACTCTAAACTCAATCTAGGGAATGTATTGTGGTGAATAGCAGTTCACAACCTAACTACCATAGCAGGACCAATGCTTATATATTACTTCTGAGGTTGAAGCACACGTTACTGTTAGGAAGACGTTCAAGGTGGTAAGCTGGCTTAAAATTTTCTAAGCACTACATGGCCGTTTTAGTAGAAACTACGCGTTGAGTAGTGGACTGTAACCTGCTTGATACGGATTAATTTAATGTTTGAACTGTTGGGTGCCAATGGTAAAGTAAGAAACGCTAATTCGATTTCTTTAGGGTGCACGACAAAGAATTATTATGAGTTGTGTATGAAGTGAAGTAAATTGATAGAACTACCATTGAATGCTTGTGACCGTCTTTAAGTAATAATAATTATTAATTTTGATTTCCTCAATTTAAGCTATATGCTAATAAATATCACTACAAATATTTAGTCTTTAAAGGTAAGTACCAGTAATTGGCCAGTTTGTACTGTAACGTTAAATAGAAGTGCAAATAACAAATAAGAAATTCTCAGCAGAATTGTTGAAACACCTGTTCACATCAATAACACAGTAATCAAAAGAAAATAGTTAATCAAAACATACATTGAGAACGCGTATTTTAGTGATTGTGAAACACGGACGGAACCAACCTTGAAGGAGCGAAATGTAGTTACTGTAGATGTTGTGCAAGCGAAGGATCAACAGATAGAATAACCAAAATAGAGCTAACTATACCAACTTAACGCGTTGGTTACTTGAGGTTTATCTTTAGTAGATTATAGATTTTGAAGTGTTTATATCTCTTTTAACCATGCTTACAGAACAGCGATTCTCAGCCTGTGGGGCGCGTCCCCCCTAGGGGAGCGTGATAACACTAAACGGGGGGTGCGAGCATATAGAAACAAAATAAGAAAAATTATTATTAAAAAAATTATTTAATTTACTGAAAAGAAAAGCAATAAAATACAATCTGACATAATAAAAAATAAAATACACGTTTACACTGATATAATACACATATTTCTTTTTTTTTCTCCCAGTTTATTTACAATCTGTCCTATGAGGACAATAAGTAAATTATATAGCTAAACAGAATTAACATGTGACAATTACCCATTGGTTCATGCCTTTATATTCTACCAACTTACTTAACATTTGTCTTATTTACTGGTAATGTTAGTTTGTTATCAGTTAACTAAATCTGTTTCCTAGATCTGATGGCTTGAATCTTTTAAGTCTACGTGTATCCGTATGTTCACATACACATATAAATAGGATTGTATCAGTACTGCACAATGTATTTAATAATTAACATCATCAACTTCATCAATACTAAATTAAAAACAAGTTTAATAATTATTAGTGACTCCCTTGGGCCTGTCTTGTAGAGCAAAGTTTTTCGAAAGAAGGTTTAATATTAGAAATTGACATTCTGAGTTCTTTTTCTATATTTAGCTGAGATCTATATTTTGTCCAAGCAGCCACCGCAGAAAATCCGGTTTCGGAAAGGTAGAATGTTGAAAGTGGTAATAGTATACGAAATGCTCTTCTTTTCACTGCAGAAAACTCATCATCCACCCCTGCCCAAAATTCAAAGAGTAATTTATTACTAAATTGTCTTTTGATTTCGCCACTTGCGGTGAAGTCTATGAAGATTTCTTCTTCGACAGTTGAGAGACCTTCGGGAGTATTTTGAAACGGGTTCCTAATCCACTCGTAACTTGCTACCAAGTTGTCGTGAGCAAGAAAATACTTTTTAAAATTCTTTGCCAGCATGGCTAAATGATTTTCAATGGTTACAAAAACAACTTTCACATGTTGTTCTTCAGCCTTGTAAGTTTTAATACATTCATCCACATTTGCAAACATTTCTAGGTTTTTTGCTTTAAATTTCTGCTCCACAATTCCAATTTCTACAAAAAGCATCAACTTTATCACTCGTATCCAACATATGTGTGTTTGCTCCTTGGAGTTGAAGATTCAAGGTATTTAATTTCTCGAATATGTCGACCAAGTAGCTCAATTTTATCACAAATAAATCATCTCAAAACTTCTCGGCTTCCGGTCGGTTTTCCTCTTCTAGAAAAATGGCGATTTCATCTCTTAATTCATAAACACGTTGCGAAAATTGCCCACATGATAACCATCTTGCCTGGCAATAAAATAGTAGCGCTGAATGTACTGCACCCATGTGTTTACAAAGTGCAGAAAAGATTCTTGATTTTAGGGATCTCATTTTTATATAATTTACTACGGTTACAACCGTCGTTAGCACAATATTCAGATCAGGACTCATTTCTTTGGAAGCCAGAGCTTCTCTGTGGATCATGCAATGTGTCCTGACACTGTGGAGATTTTTGTTTCACAAGTGCTTGTATACTTTGGAATCTTCCAGACATTGTACGAGCACCATCGGTGCATATTCCGACGCAATTTTTCCACTCTATGTTTGCCTCTTTTACAAAATCATTTAAGATAGCAAATAATGCAAGTGCTGTTGCTTTGAGTTCTATTGGTTTGCAGAAAAGTAGTTCTTCTGCTGCTGACATACCATCACAAAATCGAACATAGGCAATTAAATGAGAATCTTTATTGCTATCTGTAGCCTCATCAAGCTGAATTGAAAACAATTTGTCACGCAACTTCCCGAAAAGCTGATGCTGTACATCTTCAGCTATATCAGCAATTCGACGGGCAACAGTATCATTTGATAGAGGTATAGAGTGCAATTATTGTTTGGCAAAATTATCTTCAAACATAGTTTCCACAATCTCAATTGCAGCTGGCAGAATAAGGTTTTCACCAATGGTGTGAGGTTTTTTACATCTGGCTACTTTATATGAAACTTTGTAAGAGGCTACTTGCTTTACTTAAGCTTTTTCATTCACAGATAAAGTTTTTTAAAAAATGATTTTTGCTTTTCATACGATCTTAATTTTAATTCGAAGAATTGTCGGGGTTTGGTAACGTACTCACTATGAAGCGTTTCCAAATGTCATTTAAGTTATTGGGTTTCATGCTGTCTGCTGCCAAAATTTTTGAGCAAATGACACACAGGGGCCTTTCTTCTTCATTTACTTCAGTGCTGGTAAACCCAAAATTTAAGTATTCTTGAGAATATTTTCTTGATTTTAACTTTGGAACCACGCTCGTCTGTGCACTTGTTGATGCTGCACTCTCGTCTAAAGCTTGCTTACGCCCACTTAAATATTTGTCCATTATTCTGTACAAATCCACTGCTACTCGAATACCGTGGATTCCAGTTAACACGCAAATTACAACATACACATTCACGATAGAAGGAACGACTCGACTGAGACTGGCTGGAATTGAACGAGGTGCAGTTATACACGCTTGTGTCGCGGTCACGCATACGTTCCAGAATATTCGAGACAAATCGGAACTTCTCGCGGAGCCGCGAGAATGTCCGATATGGTAGACATAAGACAGAGAGCAATAGAGAGGCATCGATTCTGGTTTTATCAATGTAGCGGATCGGTTTTGCCAAATATCAATAAATTTACCTATTCGTGGTAATTTATAAGGTTTGTAATTCAGAATTAAGGTCGTGGTGTAGCTTTAGCGTCAAAATATAATTGAATAGAAACTAATATTACAATTACAGCACGATTTCTGTAAAAAATATTGTATGAGAGGGGGGGGGATGAGAATTGTGATTGAAAATTGGGTCGCAATACGAAAAGGTTAGAAACGATGTGATAGAAGTATTTAATGTTAGATACATACAGACTAGATGAAGAATTCGGGGTCTTAGTGAAGTAGTGCGGGAACAAACCAGCTTAGCTTTGGCTCGCACCGCCTCGACACTGCGCAAGCAGTACAAACGAGGATCACGATTATGATGATGATGATGATTATGAAGACCATACTAGATTTTGACAAAGATCTGTATATATTTTCTAGTTCATATTTGATTACTGTTTTCAGTGATGCATAATATCGTACACTATCGTTAAATATTTTAACAAACAATTGTCAAAACCAAATATATTGTGTTACTAATCCTTCAAGTATCTTTCAAAGCTGTGGTTGAAAAAATTAATAAAACCGATCTGACATATGACATTAACGCAAGGTTAAACTTCAGTCATCACCAGTAGATTTATTGCAATATTGCTAGAAGTTGCTAATTTTGGAATGTTTCATTGCCTACACTTTTCCGAGGTGTTTTGAAGCTTAATAGTTTATTAGGGGATATTCTGGTCTAACCATAGTCATGTCGAAAACGTCCTGCATTACTTGAGAAATTGAGGTAAACTTGTATGAATGTGACATTTTAAAATTTGATTTTAGCGAATCGATGTAGTTATCTACACATATATACAGCGTGACACTAAACATGTGCGAAAATCTTTAACACCGTATAGTATATTGTTCTTAAATTCGGCACCGTTACGGAGATACGGGACTTCAAAGTTTTTTTTACATCACTTCACTAAAATGCTTTCTGTTCCTTGTCCCATTTTGATAAACTTCATTGGGCTGAAAAAGTAACAGTTCAAGCCTAATTTCCAGGTAATTGTACAAATGAGTGTGAAAAGGGGATGAAATCTGACACGACTACGTGGCGGTGCCGAATTTAATTTAGAGGTTAAATATCTTCAGCTATCGGGGTTAAATTTGTTCGCACATGTTAAGAATACATCGCTTAAAAATTTTAAAATGTCCTGTTCATACAAGTTTACCTTAATTTCAAATAAAAAAAATTAGTAGATGATTTAGGGGTTAAATAACCTCAGCTATTAGATGTTACAGTTTTTCGCACATGTTTAGAATCACCCTGTATAACACCGCAACATAGTAAATATTACAGATCAGATTTTTGCTTGGTGAGGAAAAACAACTTTAAATAAGACGTTTATGTAAAATTACGTACATTTTATTATTGTTGTTTATGATAAAACTTAAAAACGATATTACAAAACTTACTGCTTAATATGAAAATAATTTCTTCCTGGAGATGCAGTGAATCTAAGCATTGAAAAGGCTCCTATTAAACTCATTTTTTAGTCAGTTTCTTCTTCGAAATTATGTTAGCTAACATGCAGTCGACCAACTCCTTCGCAGACATGCACCCTCATAACATAACAGTGGTTAGAGTGTTTCATTGTTGGAAGTACTTATGTTGGTGAACATTTTTAACCGGCAGATCTTCTGACGTACCTGCATCTTACCAAGATGCTATTAAAGGTGGATTCATCATTGAATAGCATGTTTTGCTTGGGTTCTGGTGTTCAGTGATGAAGTTCCTTTGCCCATCGCAAACAGTTGAGAGTTAGTTTCTCGAAAACAAGTGGTTTGTTGCGTGCTCTATATCCTCCTAATCCAAAATTAAGTCTTCTTCTTACAGTAGATGTGCACAAACTCACACCAGTGACTTCTGACCATAATTTTGACAGTTCTGTAAAAATAAGGCCGGTTTCTGTTAACACAAGATCATCTCTAGAGGAGGTTATTTTTGACCGACCACTCCGGGGTTTATCTTCAATTTTTCCAATTTCGGCACACTTCCTAATTACTCGAACGACGGGTGATTGATTACACTGCACTTTTTAGCAATTTCACAGATCGAAGTTCCTTCGTTGTGTTAGAAAATGATTGCATGCCGCTTCTTGTCGTATAATTCGATCTATTTCTTCTGTACGGACACGATGCCACTTTTATGACATGTAAATCTCTGCCCTAACTTCCGTGCAGTATATGTATATAGTTAGAATGCAAATGGTATTTTTCACACAAATGAATTTTAAATGGCCATTAAGCAATTTTTCATTGACTTGTTCTTCTCAGAATAATATGTAAGTAATTAAGGGGCATAGCAATAATAAGTCATTTATTTAAATCAATGTTTTAGAAATTATGTCAGAGTCTACTGTGAAACCTTATTACAAAATTGGTAAGAAAAAAAAAGATTTGTGAAATTTTTAGGTGATGGTTTCGCTAATATTGATACTGTCTTGATAATAAGAGTATTGTTTGTTGTCCGATAAAATGGAATTTGCTTTTATATAGTCAGCAATGAGTTTTTTAAAAACAGAAACATAGGACATATTATTCTGTATTTTATGAATTTCTATTGTGAAAATTGTTATGGGTGTCCAAATTCATATCGGGCTAATTTAATGATATTATGAAAGCCGATGACGTCTCTCGATAGGCTATCAGCAGCAAAGTGTCTGCAATATGTTAGTAAGCAGTTGATTTTTACCATATAAGTGGTATCCAGAAATTTGCACTACATTTTGAAATACACAGTTTGCTAACTCACATAATAGCGTTACCCTACTTTTAAAGTAATGTTTTATTAGTTAAATGGTTAACATTTCAAACTCGATGCAATTTCTGGAACAGCTTCTGTACATCAGAACGACGTATTGTATGTTATGAGTTGTTATAATCCACCTGTTTACAATTAAGTGGAGAGAACTAGAGAGAAATAGACTAATTTTAGCACAGTTTAAGAACGTAATAGGCACGGTACCGGGAGAGTAATAATAACCCAAGTCAAAGACACCCTCGGATTTTTAGTCTTATATTAGATTAATCTGTAATTATAAAGATGTAAACATTATAAATATTAACATTACTAACATTAATATTTGACAGTTTACATTTCGAATTTAGGGTTTTATTTAATTATTTAAAAGAAATTTAAAACTAACACTTTATTTTTCCGATGGTTGTCTCTACTTCTAGTTAGCTATATTCAAGGTTACATTACTAACTCAAGTGTTCTGTCGTCGAAGTAGTAAGGTTATGCAGTTATGGGATATGCAAATAAACGTTTATTTGAAATAAAATTGTTGCATACACATTTACACAACATAGTAAAAATAAAGGGTTTATAAAAGATGTTGAAAATGTTGACCATTGTTTTCTAAACGTAAATACATTCTTCTCTTAAGATTTTCAAACACATTCATCAGAGTATCGGGGGTAAGTTTATCTAAGTTTTGTGAAATAGCATTTTGTAAATCTTCTAGATTCTGTGGTCAACTGCTAAAATATTATGTATTTTTTAGATAAAAAAAGAGATAGAGGCCTAGAACTGTAAGCTCGAGTGACCTTGGTGGAAAAAAATGTCTACTAATTGACCGATCATCATAAAATTCCTGTAAAATTGAATGACGCGATTAGCAGCATGTGCTGTAGTACTGTCCTGCGGCAAGCAACCATTTATAATTTCATCATCATGAAGTTCATTGAAAAAGCGGGTTATATTTTCTGCAAAAACCTTATAAACTGTTCGTCTTCTTGAAACAGCGACCGATCTTTTGTGGATGTAGCGGTGGTTCCTCAAACATATGTGGATTATCTGTTGCCCTTATTCTCATATTTTAGCTGTAAAGTTACCCATTGCGGTAAAACCAGGCTTCATAGCTGAACCAAGTAAGATCCAATATGTCATTATTAGTTATGTTGTTTAAGAACCAGTGGCAATAATGTGTTCTAGGTTGGAAACCATGCGGTAAATGGTGATGAATCATTTGAATTTTGTATGGCAAAACGCTCAAACCTCTTTTTTTAATTGTTCGGTAAGTATTGTATGAGAAATTAATTTCCTGGCTTAGTTTTCTTAACGGCTTAGAAGGCGGTGCTTCCTTAATATCCCTAACATTATCAATAACTTTTGCAGTTCTTTTCACGGGTATTCCTGTTCCCTTTTTCGTTTCAACGGTTTCACTTTCTCTAGAATTATTAACAATAATCTTAGCAGTTTGATAGATATTGTTGTACGTGGAGTTTGCAGCCCCATTCTGATAACGCTGTTGGAATTCTGAAACGTTTGAAATGAATATTGCATTCATCATTTTCATTTTTGTACCATTTTGAAAATAAGATTCTAATATGAAAATTTTATGTTCCACTGTTAACATCTTTAAACTCACAGGATTGTAATATGCAATTGTAACGACGTTTGCTGTAATCAATTAATTAAATAAATAACATAATAAAATTTGAAATGTAAACTGTCAATTACTAATGTATGGCAGTTAAAATATATTTAAATATATATAATGTTTACATCTTTATAATTACAGATTAATCTAGGACAAGCCTTTAAAATTCGAAGAGTTTTATTGCTCTCACGGTATTACGAGTAAATATTCAGTCATGTTACCTTTTAAGTCATGTTACCTTTTCAGTCATGTTAACTTCGATCTTCCACACAATTAAGATTTTGTATTACTATCAACACTATCCTAACAACTTAATTTTCATTTTTGTTTTGGTTATATAGGGTGGACCAAAAGCTACTACCCATCGAATGGTGAACTTACGCTTTATTATTAT
>JABXWE010005548.1:0-22715 GCA_014611495.1 Limonius californicus
GTATACCCACGTTTCATCACCTGTAATGACCAATGACCATCACCAAATGAGACAATTCATTGTCAAAGCGATCCCGTGTAGATCTGCACCATGCCACAAAGTTTTCTTTTTGAACTGAAGTCAAATTGTGGGGAATCCAACGGGCACAAAGCTTACGTACCATCAAATACATGTGTAAAATGGTATCAATTGCTTTCACACCAATCTTTAAAGTTGCTTGAATACTCCTGGCAGTACATTGCCGGTCCTCTTCAATCATGTTTCGTACAAGACCAATATTTTTTCGGTATCTGCCGTTCTTGGCTTAGGAGCTCGAAAGTTGTCATTTAAGGAAAGTTGTCCACGTTAAAATTCATTGTACCACCGCTTTACGGGAGCTAAGTAACACGATTTGTCACCAAACACTCGATTGATTTCCTCAAAGCATTCTTTACAGCTTTAACGTCATTACGTTAAACAGTAATTCGCAGGACTTTTTGCATTGATTCGTGATTATAGATGAAACGTGGAACCACTAGTCCACACCTGAATCGAAGCGGCAGACCAAGCAGTAGAGAATGACTAGCGAAAATGCGCCGAAGAAAAGATCGTGGCCACGGTTTATTTTTTGTATTCCAAAGGAATTATTCTGTTCGACTACCTATAGAAAAGAAAAACATAACAGGAGTCTATTATGCAACATTGTTGGACCGTTTCATAGACCATCTGTAACAAAAACGCCCAAAATTGATGCAAAGATAACAAATCGATCGCCACAATAGCAAAATTTCACGATTTAGACTTCGAATTGATTCCTCATCCACCCTAATCTCCGGACTTAGACCCGTGCGATTCTTCTTGTTCTCAAACCTGAATTTGGCTCGGAGAAAAGAAATTCTCGTAAAATAAGGATGTCACCGCCGCCGGTAAAGCTTATTTTGCAGCCTTTGGGACGCAATGACAAAATTTGAAACTCCCTGGACCACATGAGTGGATAGCTCTTTTTTTATGATACAAGGCGTTTAAGTTTCTTATTTACCATATTTATCAAAATACCCTCGCATCTCTGACTGCATTTTTTCCGGCAGACAAAGGACACCCTGTACACGAAGAACCATTAAAACATCTGAGTTTAGGCGGTACATTTATTTAAATACTATAAGCCTAGGAATATAAGAATCAAAAATGTAGAAGTCATTGTGTTGTTTTGTTCAAGTGTGAATAAGTTTTGCAAAATTACTAATTCCTGTAACTATTTTAAAATTAATATGAAATAAGCTTACACAAGAACGATCGCACTAAAATCATAAAAAATGTCTGTTACTTTTAACAACGTTGCCGCATCGTTGAGATCTTTAAGAAGACTACAGGTGGGTAAGATTATGTTATTATATTATGTTATTAGACCCCATGACAGTTTAATGTAGTGTGAAATA
The DNA here is from genome assembly GCA_014611495.1 of Limonius californicus. Lineage (NCBI taxonomy): Eukaryota > Metazoa > Arthropoda > Insecta > Coleoptera > Elateridae > Limonius > Limonius californicus. Next base: position 1,416 of record JABXWE010005548.1, read on the forward strand.
TGACCGAAACACCTAACACCAATACCACTATATGTTTACATCCTGTAATCTCACAAGACCTACTTAAATATAGCATTTAACGTTGCAACGTGATGTTGGTATGGCTAGACTTAGAGCTTTGTGTTCGGACAGCCGTAAGTCAAGCTTAATAATTGAAATATCCGTGACTTATGAGACGGGAAACATGCGGTTTCGACTTTTACAAAATATTAACACGTCTTTTAGATTCTTTCAACTGAAGTAAGTCATCAGTCATTGCTACGCACGAATTGTGGGCAACTTACATTTTTGATATCTTAATTAACCTAAACGTGATAAGTTGATGCTTTTAACCGTAGAAAAGATTCGTCGCTTATTATATTTGACAGCAAAAAATTTGGATATGACAATGAAACTAATGGAGATAAGAAATCACTGCAAGTAAGACACTGCTTTATATAAGAATATTTTCTAGGTAAAAGGAAAAGCAAATTGGTAACACTCTCCATGTCTTATTATAGAACTTTTCGTTAGTTCCACGGAATTTACCAAAATGGAGCTACAAAATTATAATGGTGGAATATGCAGGGTGTACCACGACTTAAGGTCATTAGGTACTTACTTACGTAACATATCATTGTTATTCCGAATTAGTTCTGCTGCCTCAAAAATGCGTCTCCTAAGATCTCCAACAGTCTCTCACGGTGTTTGGTATATCATATCTTTCATATGGCCGCACAAATAATAATCTAAACAAGTTAAGTCCGGAGATCCTGGGGGCCAGGGGTGCTGTTCTCCTCTGCCAATTACACGTTCTTCAAACCGTTGATTCAAAACTTGTCTTACATGTAAGACAAAGTGCGCAGCGGAACCATTGTGCTGGTACCACATACCATGTCTGATGACCAGAGAGATATCATCTAACAATCTTCCCAAATGATCTTCTAGAAAATTTAAATATCTGTCGGCGGTTAAATGGTTCTCTAAAACGAATGGACCTGAGCATGCTATCAATAATTCCACACCAGACATTATGTATTGCTGCGTTACAACATGCTCTAATTGAGATATCTTATCCTATTGCTAAATTTAATAAAGCTATATTAAGCTACCTTATAAGAAAATGGGTTATTTAAGCACATATAAATCAAATACGATATAAATTAGTAATTCCGATCTTTGGTTTGGCATCGTAAACAGTGTAACTTGAAATCTGGTTGTTTTGGTTTATATTCATCTTCAGGAAGGCATAGAGGAAACTTTTCAACCTTATTAGTGCTATCTTGAGCTGTAATTTAACAAATATAAGTAAAAATGTAATCATTTTGACAGCTTCATACTGAAGTGTAAATTTGTGAATTTAATACTTTTCTTTGTCAGAAAAATATGTTTGTAGTAATGTTCTGTGTATGGGAGGAATATTTGTGTTAAATTTGATTAACATTGTTCGTAATAATTTATTTATAATTTAATGTAAAAATATTTGTCACTTTCCAAATGCATTATCAAAAATATGCCAGGTGAGATATCAAAATGTGTGAAATTTTGTGAGCAACACAGTAGTAATTTTCTTTTTGTTGTAATATTAGTGTTAAGAATGATATTATATTTTTTGATATTTGTAATATTTAGTCAATTTAATGCTTTGTTCTCATTGGTGGAGTCCGTTGGGGACGCATTAACGTTTGCTTGTGTGTATTCGGTTGCTTGGCAACCTACCGAAAATCGAGGGATTTTGTCTTAAAAAACAAGTTAGATGCTATAGCATCTTGGAGTGAAAAATACGCTTGTCCGCAGCTCCGGAAAATTGTAAATTTTGGGTATTTATTTAAGTGTTTCGATAATAAAACATTGTGTCAATGTTTAATAATATTCAAAAGGGCTTTTCTGCTTATTTACGGTCAAGAATTTGGGAAAATTCCAGTTTCATTGGACAATAGAAAGCGTCGTTCACTTGTTTGGCGCCATTCAAATTTAAACACTTACCATATCTTTGTTTTGAAGTCTTCATCGTCGACGAGACAGTTGTGGGGTCTTAAAAAGATTTTAAGATGGAGGAAGAGGCGATAGTCAGTCAGCGCTAAATCGTGACTGTACGTTTCCTAATTAAATTGCTAAATAAGTAGCAACGCGCAAGCGGCCGCGTGCGGTCCGATGTTATCATGCAAAAGTACGACGCCAAAGATCAACCATTCACACCTTCTGTTCTGAAACGCCCTTCTCAATTTTCTTAAGATAACGCCATATAGGGCTGCACTAATTCTCGTACCCTGTTCCCAAACAAACAGTAGTCATAAACTTTCGGTTCTGGAACGTTTGCTTAAACTTTTTCGCTTTGGCAAAATTGCATGCTTTCACTACATTGATTGTTGTTGGGTTTCAACATTTATGTTCGAAATTCAAGTCCCGCCGCCAATCACAATGCGATACAGGTACTCATCGCCATCAGTTTCGTAAGCAGGAGGGCAGCACATAGGTCATTCGCTGGATTTTATTAAAATTCGTCAACATTTTTCGCACCTACCTCGTAAAATGTTTGTGATATTCTAGCCTGTTCGTTACAATTTCGTACAGTACCGTACATGGAATTTAAGGAAAGACATTTTCGAAATCCTAAAAGATCTATCTTCACAAATTTTCTTGTTCGTTTTTTTCACAAGATCTGCGTTGACAACAAAAGACCTCCCACTCTGTTCCTCATCGTGCACGCATCGCATTTGTTCGGACATCTCTGTAATTTCTCCACCAACATTTTCCTCCAGTCATGATGCTTGGATCATCAACCTCGCATATTTAATGGTAAATTTTGCAAGGTTTCCATTTTTTTGCATGGAGGAAACGAATCACAGCGTGTTTCACACTTGGCGGGATATTCAGTCGTTTTATTCATTTTAGCGCTTTATTGTACAACTGAATATAAAGACACAACCATTGACGCATGGCTATCTCTTCAACCACTAAAGCACCCCCACAATACACCAAACTGACTACGCCCTTCATTCGGTGGGATTATTTAAACAGGACATAGTTTCCGAACAAGCCTCATATAAAAATTAAAAGGTTTAGAGAAGATTTGTTAGTTCGTATAACAAGACCGGGTTGCAGGTTTAAGGAAGCACAGTTGATCGCAAAAATATATGTCATCATACATTCAACTATTTTGATTAACAAAATATTTAAACTTGCATTGAAAACGTTTCATCAATCAGTAATACAGGGTGATTCTAAAGATGTGCGTATAGCTGAGAGTATTTTACATCTAAATTACGTACTAATGTTTTTCAAAATTCAGCACCGTTACGGAGATATGGCGTTCCAAAATGTTTTTACATCAATTCACTAAAATGTAAATGACTTTTTGTTTCTTACTCAGATTTGATAAACTTTATTATTAAGCTATTAAACTTACAGGCCCAGCTTAATTTCCAGTCAATAAAAATGTACGGACAGTGGATTAAATCTGTCCCAGAAGTGGAAAATTTGATGAAAAAATTTGTAAATTGGGATATACAGTGGTGTGAAAAAGTTCCGCATCCCCCAAGAAAATAATTATTTATTGAAGTTTAGTTACATTTTTGACACAGTTTCCAAAAATTTCTTCTAAATATTTGATTTTAATGACTATGTCAACAACTTGTCTCTTAATTCAGTACTTAGAACTCTGTAGAAAACAATTAAAGCAAGTTCTTTTCTAAAATCGATAATCAGTTATTCGCGTATTTTCTAATGGGATCACTAAAATGCATTTAGCATGAAACTTAAAAGCAAAATTAGGAAAAATACTTATTATGTTATGAGTGTACCTTCAGGTACTATGGAGTCTTTAGTTGCATTTAGCATGTCCTTAACAGTGACAAAATGCCAGCCAAAAAGAAACCGATGAAACACGATATGAAATAATTTTTCATCATAAACAAGGGGCTTCCAGTCGCGAAGCTCCGCGCCGAGAAGTTGAAGCGAACGGACGTGCTTATACTTGCTCCACGATTGTAGAAAATTTTTTGTGAAGTTTAGTACGTGTTTTAGAACATAAGTGTTGAAATTAAATGAAATAAATTATAGTATTGTATTAGAGCAAACTTTTAGCCAGTTAGTTTGCTCAAATAATTAATAGTCGTTGCAAATTAGATCATTTAGTGACGTTTAGGGCAAATGCCCGCGTGGGTCTAAAAACGGTCGTCGAATAAGAACAAAGAGCTTCCTGTGCTCGAAGATCAGGGCAACCGTTGGGCTAAAAATAGACTCCAATACGGAGCGAGGGTGGTTTCTTAGAAACGGTCGCAACAGGAAATTCTCGAAATTTACCATATCTTGCCATATCTTTTATTTGGTGTGTTTCAATAAATTACTTCATAATTCTTAAATATGAATAGGTCAGCTAGCTTAGTGGTTTAAACTTAGTTGATGCATTTATTTACCCTAGTTTTAGTTAGCCAATTCATTCATTTTGTTGCCAGCAAGTTTATTCTTTAATTCAGTGTAGTTTTAGATGACTGTGTGAATAATAAGTGAAAGAAATAAATAAATAATTGTTCATAATTGAAATCATTGTTATTACGCGTGTAGGAACCACATGAAATTACGCTACTAAAAATCGATTTATTTATCCAAGTTTCATAGCTAGAAAAGGTAGTGGTGATGGGAAATATTCTGTTGGTGAGTTATTAACAAGAATTTATTAAGAAAATAATAGAGTCAGCTCCATGTCAGATGATGATGTTGATGATGATGAATAATAATAATAATTTATAACTTCAAATAGAAGAAAAAAGACCTACTGAATTGCGTTAGTGGATTCATGTATGTCGTCTAGTTCATTAGCATTATTAATCCACTAGTGATAGTTAGCTAAATCGCTTTTCTATACGTTACAAGATCTTCTGAATAAGCATTCCAGTCGTACGGATTGCGCGTATAAGACGAGAGTGCGCATGGACGCGGTTTAGGACAAAACAATTTAGTGAGAAGTGCACGAGAATTATTCAGGGGGAGAGGACCAAGGGGGAGAGGACCAAGGGGGAGGACTGAGGGAGTACCAACGATCAACGGAACCAGCCACCACCTCCTACTGCTGCTGATGCTGGGGTGCTGGTTCGGTTCGATAGGCGGACCGATCAAAGGGGACAAGGCGGAGGTCAGCAAGTAAACAACGAGGAAACCAGCAAAACGAGGGCGAGAGGAGGAGAACAGCTAAGTGATCAAGCATTCTAGTATTGTAGTCTAGTCGAAGCTAATAGATATTATAACGGTCCCGGGTGCGTACTCAAAATCCCATTGATGCGCAGCTTACTAACTACCCGGTGTTGCAACAGCGATGTCTTGCGTTATACATTGCAGGCATGCTAACGTTGTGCAATGCCCCACCCGAGCCCGCCCTATCCCGGAAATTCCTACCCACCTTACTGGCATGGGGTGGGCCTGGCGTATCCAGGATCGACTCTCGAATCAGCTCCATGTCAGATGATGATGATGATGATGATGATGATAAACAAGGGGCTTTCAGTCGTGAAATAGATAAGAAAATGCATTGCAACCAATCCACAGTTATTAGAGTGATTAAAAAATACTCTGAGACGGGAAAAATTTAAGATAAACCCTGCAGCGGCCGTTCAAAAAAACACCAGTGAGAGACGGCAGTATATTGCGGAGGACTAGCCTGGCAGACAGAAGTCTTAATTCAATAGATTTAACCAAAAGCTACTGGTGTAAGTTTATGCACTTCTACTGTAACGGAGACCTAGGGATTGCAAAGCCCGGAAGAAACCCCTTCTATCAGAAAACCAAAGGCTCCACCGTTTGAAATGGGCAAAGCATCATCACCATTGGGTCCCACAATAATGGCAGAAGATATTATTTAGTGATGACATGAACAATCATGCTGGAAACACATATGTTACACGATTTCCTGAAGAAGAATTTTCACGACAGTGTGCTCTGCCAACTTCTATCATGATATGGGGCTGCATGTCTGCTGAAGCCGTTGGTAGATTGCATATTGTATCTGGCATGATGAATGAAACCAAACACATTGATGTCCTACAGGAGAAGATGCTGCCTAGGGGAAAAGAGTTATTTCCTGACAAAACCTTTACCTTTTAAAATCATAATGCTCCTTGCCACAGAGTAAAGGTTGTTCAATCTTGGATGTCGACCAATAAAGTTAAAAGAATAGACTCGTCAGCACAATCCACGGACTAAATCTTATAGAAAACTTATGACATAGAATTTCTAATGTTATTTCAAAAAAAAGCCCACAAAAAAAGTGAAATTAATCGAATCTCTAATTGATTCCTGGTATCGCTGCATTACGAAGGAAAAATTACAAAAACTGGTGAATTGTATGCCAAGAAGGTGTGAATTAGTTATTAAAAGTAGAGGATGGCCTATTAAATACTAATATAGTTTAATATTAATTAATGTGTATTGTAATAAACGTTTAGGTGTATTATGTTAGTATTGTGATTAAGTACATGTATCATCTTTGCAATGATGAAATGAAAAATATTTGAAAAAGTAGGTTTAAACTGCAATTTATCTTATTTGTGCAACGGTGGCAGAACTTTTTTACACCACTGTATCGTGAAAACGAGATCGTTAACCTGAGTTTCTTTATAGCTTCTGAACTAATATTCTGTTTTCCACAAGAAAGGTCTTAACAATTTTTTTCCAAAATTTAGTATTTAGAGAGTTATTTAACAGAGCTTCGAACAGAAATGACAGTTTAAATACATACACCTAATTTATATTTTTACACCACTTCCGAGTCATATTTTATCTATTTATCACACACAACTGTATATTTTGGAAATTAAGCTTGGACTGTTAACTTTCCAAAACAACGAAGTTTATCAAAATGGGAAAAGAAACAGAAAAGTTACTTACATTTTAGTGAACCGATGTAATAAAACTTTGAAGCGCCGTATCTCCGTAACAGTGCCGCATTTTCAGAACAAACTGGGTGGTTTAAGACAAATAGTTTTTTGCACATGTTTGGAATTAGTCTATAGATAATTTAAACAAAACATCTTAGGCACAAAAAATTGTATCTGTTATCTAATTTTTTGGGACTATCACCACCACCACCAATTTAAACATAAATCATAAGATATAGGTTTGTTGCTTAAAAAATATTAGCTGCAACAATTAAAACCAACAGCAGCGATATTTTGAGGTTATGTATGAGGCACAAGACAAATCTGGTCGTAAATCGTAAATATAAAAAAAAACTTATCAAAATTGACTCTATATATCTATACCAGAAACAATAAAAAATATTGTGAAGGCACACAGATAAGTACTTACACAAATGGGGTTAGATGGAGACACAAATCGTGATTCAATATGTTTTTATACACATGCATACAAAATTCAGTTCAATAATAATGTGTTCTTGTGGTTCAACTAGTTTTAGTTTTAATCCTGGTCGATGTTACGCACGATTGTTCTATACTAATACCAGCGGATATTTCGAAAATTAGTGCTCTCCGTTGAAAGGCATTAGGACAACTACCAACGTTACTCAAGTATCCATTGTGTTGTCTATGTTCGTAAACTTCTCTATAAGAATAGCGACCTAAGTTTTCAATTCAGACATCTGGCATCATTTAGCAGCAGGTTTCTGAAGATTAAGTGTCGCTAGACTTCCGTAGTTCGAAGCCCACTTTAATATGTAGGTCCCTGTTGTCCTGTTTCACAAGGTACTAGGAAAAAGGTCACCATTGTCCTGAACAAGATACAATATTTGCAGAATAGAAGTAAGAAGTATCAAGAATATACCTACACAGTTTAACGACAAAAACGTGTAAGTTTATTTTAATTGATCTAGGCGTAGGTACGTCAATTTTTCATAACGTGCGTCGAATTCTAAATGTTCACTAATTGCAACAAACAAAGAAAAAATAAATAAATAAATAAAATAGGGATAAGAATAAATTAAGAATATTCTTTAAATTACGTAATTAGAAGAAACTATCCAGAAGGTCCACAGATTCTATACGTATGTATTTATAGCAGAAGCAATACGGTAAAAATCACGCAGATCATAACTTATAAAAATAGGGTTAGAACGAGACAGAAATTGTTCTTCAATCTAGAATTCAGTTTAATAATAATGTGTCGTATTGACTTAGTTTGAAACGTATGAGGAGGCGATTTTTGATTACAACACACAATTCCGCTATGAGCGGATTTAAAAAAAAATTGTGTTCTCTATTGAAGGCATTAGGACAACCACCAACGTTGTTTAAGTGACCGTTGTGCCTGTATTTGTAGAATTTTCTATGAGGATTAACGAGCTAAAATTTTAATTTAGACACTCGACGTGTCCTAGCAAAACGTTTCTGGAGATTAAGTTTCACTACACTTCCATAATTTGCAGCCCACCTTAAGCTGTAGGTCTCCGCTGTTCTGCCGTTTCACAAGGCAGTAGAAGAAAGTTCACCATCGTCGGTTTTTAAAATATTCCTATTTCTATAACCGGACAACATTTTACAACCAGCATTATATGCTTACATTATATTTGTTTCCTACAACATGTTCAACGAGGCTTTGGCATAGAAATCAGAAAAAAACTAGTGATTTAAATTCTTTGATAATATTAGAAACGTTACGATCGCCGAACAAAAATTCAGTTACTGCAACAATTCTAATCAGTATATTAATTTCTTAAAACAAGCATTCACAAACTATATAAGAATGTAGAAACGCTACACGCCTAACCTTCACTGTTCCTTGCCCAATGCTTAATGAAATATACATGGTTTACTACCTGCCTTGAAATGGTTAAAATCCAGTTAGTCCAATTGAGTAAAATCAACACTCTAAATATTACTCAATTGGACTTCTTATGTTTAAACAATTCCAGATACAAGAGGCTGCTCCCTATAATCTAAGAAGTAAGCGATAAAATTACAAAAAGATACAGAAGAAGTATTTTGTCGGTCATCATCATCAACAGCCTTTCATGTCCCGCTACAGAGCACCTGGCCACGTGCTTCTCCTCAGCACTAACGCCCACACGTTGTTATTTGACTGTGACTACAAAAAGTAGGTATATAAATTGAACTGTTGCAAACAAAAGTTGTGAACAGTTTTTTGAAGACCTACAAGCTCAATTTGTTGTTGCAGGTCAACGCAGATGTCGACATAAATGTACTAAATATTTATAAGTTTATAAATTAATTAATAATCGACGAATTACACCACTTTATTTATTATTTGGCCTTACAAAATCTATGTGTAATAGAATATTATGGTTCTATTTCTTTCAAAATACATGGTAATTCACAGAAGACTACGAACCTAGCAACCCAAAATACATAAAACATGACACTGCGATATCTAAATCTTTATATTCGATTATTTGAATCGCACATGTGTTTTGATATGCTTGACATGTTACTTAAAAATGAATATACTATTTTATGATATATGAAATATTTAAGTTAGATTATTTATAAACAAGTCTTTGTTGTTTTTGTTTACTCTAAATTTATTGTCAAGTTGAATAGAATAAAATATCAAACAGACATCAGTAATTCATAGTATGCCAATGAAAATTTAGATATCGCAGTACCTACTGATATGTATTTTGGGTTGCCTATTTTTTCGAGTGGTAGACTCGCACTCTCCCGCGGATCACCCAGTATACTTATACTTCGCAGAAGGAAAACTGTAAACCATTTAAAAGGCAACAGGAAACCATTGAAATATCAATACAGAAAGTTTTCTTCCTATAATCGCTGACGTCCAGGAAATGGATAGGCTGTTACAGCCTCTACAGTAGAGGAATAAGACGGACGTATGTCTGAGCTTGATTAACTTTCAAACGTCACTGACTGTCAAACGTCAATAAAAGTTAACAAGAAGCGGCATGAGATATTTCTTCAAATTTTTGCAGAACAAAATAGATTTTTTATGAACAATCCAACGAGTATATTCTTGGTTTTTATTTGTAGCACACAGGTTTTCCCTTTTGTACCGAAATCTTTTATGGTGCGAACTAAGAAATCAACTTGCGTATGCAGAAGAAAAAGTAAACCACGGCTTGCTTGAACACAGTTTTCTCAACACTCTATACAAACTGCACTTTCTGTTATCGCTGTTTAAAAATATAAAATTAGATTGGATTTAAATCAACTTCATTTACTTCTTCTGGACCCAAGCTATGTATGTTATTATGTAATACATCAAAATATTTTCGATTTACAAAACCAGACGCGTCCTGATGCACAAAAGAGGACACAAACATCTGGCCGTATTACCTTATACGGCCATTGCGCCCGAAGTAAAAATGCATTTCAATATTAATCATAGATATTATATACTCCATAGAATAAGCTTTTTCTATTCCTTGAGCTTTTAACACTTTTTTTATAATCAGATAATGTCTATATTTCGATGCTCTGCACCTCACGAAGTCTATAGAGTTATTGCATTTCATTGTTATTAAATCTTTGAGGTTCGTGCGCGATTGGAGTTAGGGTTTAGCGGCCTGTGGCTGACCACTATTATTAGCTATAATATAATGATTGATGTCCCACTGCGACCTTTGACACCCAAGAATGTAACATATTTAACACCTAGCTTTAAGTAACGGTGCAGGATCCGTACAAGGCGGAACCCTCTTCAAAATATCGCTTAGTTAGCTCAACTAAAAATATGAAATGGTCTTAACAGTCTTACCTCACTTTAAAAATTGGGATATTTTGAAATTTAAACGCACTTCCTTCAAATATTTTGTACCAAACTGGAAATAACAAACCACTGCAAGGAGGAGACTGCTTTATATAGGAATATTTTCTGGGTTAAAAGAAGAGCAAATCGGTAGCACTCTCCATGTCTTGTTATAGAACTTTTCGTGGGTGTAATAGAATTTACCAAAATGGAGATACAAATTTATAATTGTGGAAATAAACTACTCAAAAATGAATAGGGATATTGTAATATAAAGCATATATGCCTGTATTTGGCGGTAATGGTAATGGTCGTCTTTTATTGATAATTAGTTTAACCGTATTAGTGTCATGTCGAGTTTGTGTGTTTGATTGAATAATCTTTCCTGCCTTCTTAAGATCTTTTTTGTTCATTGTGTTAGGTGTATAAATTTAATTTTAGTATAAACTGTATATGTATAGGGACCGCGGTGGTCGAGTGCGAGAACGCATTGGCCACTCGAGGTCACAGTAAATGCAGTTGCTCCGTTGGGGCGATCGAATCCCGACGGGGGCGACCGCATTTGCTTAGTTAAGTTTAGGGTGCATGTTGCATGAATGTTTAGTATGTAAGGGACGCCCGCACCCCCTGAAGTAATGCGAAAGCGGTTCCGGGGGGAGGGACGGTAGTATGAATGAGTGAGGAAAAAAAAGTATAAACTGTATATATTTTGGTGATTCAAATAAAGAAAGGTAAACTGTTCCTTTAAAGTGTAATAATATCTGAGTAAAATCAACATTTGCCACGTTTGCGTAACTAATTGAGATTGCAGGGTCGCATTCTTGACCTCAAGAGGGTGGAAATACGGAGCAGACGTCTTAAGTACGGGGGCGGACGAAGAAAGCCCGTGTGCGAGGGGGAGATGGTTTTGACGTCTTGTTGAGGTTGCACGTGTTATGCATGTAGCTAGCTAATTGTTATAGTGCACTAGTGATTGAATATTCTGGTATGTAGCTACAATTAGATAAAGTGTGATTGCTGATCAGTATTGCTCGTTATATGAGTGTGGTTGTGATTGAGAGATCTCAGAGTTTGGCCAGGTGATATTGAAAGCTTGTACAAGTGTGGCTAGCCACGGTAGTTTTAAGGAATTGCTGGGGCAGTTGCCCCACGGAGCAGTAGACTCCAGAATCCTGCGTTACATGTTTCGTGTTGGGCAGTTCGCACGGTTGTCACAGAGACATAGGTGGATCTAATCAATTGGCACCTCAGGATGCACAGAATTGCTGCGGAACAGTACGATTCCACGGAGCAGTAGACTCCAACATCCTGTGACATATACGTTCTTTGCAATTCATCGTGTGTCACAGAGACATAGGGGATCTAATCAATCCCCTATTGACTCTTTTGAGAGTGCGCCAGTGCTACTGGATTTCAGGTGTTCAAATGGTATCAAAACAGAAGTAATTGCCAAATGGTCAATGATGTGGAAGTTAACTATCACCTGAGCGGTCCAATCAAAGGGTTAATTATTCCATCCACGTGTTACCAGTAACCTGCCCGTTCAACGGAGTGAAGAGGGGTGGGCCCCACGGTGAGTTATACTACAGTACGTAATAACAGCAACAGATTGGTGAGTCCTTTTCTTTTTCATGATTCCATATGTGGTGTCGCTTAATTGCGACCCTCGTCTGTCAATGGTCCAAGCACGGCTCAATTCCAACACTCTAACCTTACGATAAGTATACAAGAAATATGTGAAGCTTGGTTTCTTTGAAATCAACTTATTTGCGAGTTGAATAAAAACGTTCAACAAAAAATGCTCCTAACAATTGCCTTTTTATTCATGTGTTACATTTTTGTTCTTAATAATAAACAACAATGCGGAGAAACCATTTAACAATAGAACAACGAAATTTAGCCGTTGCTATGCAAAGAGGAGATCATCAGGTCGATCTTCCTGATATGTTAAGAACCACACAGAACGTAATTTCACGTGCCCTTTCGCGCCTTAGAGAAACAGGTACGACTGCAAGAAGGTCTCGAAGTGGATCTTTTCGGATCACAATACCTCGTGAGGATCGACTTCTGGTAACTAATGCAAAAAAATGCACCCCTCTTCAACTGCTCGACATCTACAGCAAGTGCCACAGGAAATCGAGTCTCCGACCAAACTGTGAGAAATCGATTGTTTGAGGTAGGACTTACCTCATACCGCCCCCTGAGATGTCTTGCAAGAACTGTGGTTCAACGAAGACACCGAGTAAAATGGTCAAGTCGCAGACTTCAAGAAGCGACATGATGGGATGATATACTGATGTCGGACGAACCCAGATATTGTCTCAGGAACGATAGCCGGCGTCAAAGAGTATATCGTAGTGCTGGACATCGTACCTTACCTCAGTATACACAACCAGTAGTTGCCTTTGGTGGTGGTGATTTTACGGTATGGGCTGGAATTTCTTTAGGGTGGCATACTGACCTCCATATCTTCAATGGTATACTCACAGGCCAATGCCCAAGAGATCATTATGGACAATATTCTGAACTATCGCAACGCTGTTGGACGGGAATATTATATTTTCCTTGAGGACAACGCTAGGCCGCATCGTGCTCGGGTTGTTTTAGAGATGCTTCAAGATGAGGAAATAAACCATCTTGCTGTTCTCCCCCTGTCTCCAGATCGCAACCTATCGAGCATGCATGGGACTTTTTGCAAAGACAGCTGGATCATCATAATCCAAGGCCTCCTACGGTACAACAGCTGAGGGATGTATTGCCGGTACTGTGGCATCAAATTCCACGAGAATTTAATAAATTTTAGTTAAGTGAAAGGAGACAAACGATTTTCATTAGAATATTGTGAAATTTCTTCTTTAAACGTACCTTTGTTGTAATTTTCATGTTCATTACTAAAAAGACGTTACATTTTGTTGTTTTGGTAGTTTTTTATTATAAATGCAATTGGTGTTGCCTGTAAGTGTCTTACACTGCAATATCCCTATTCATTTTTGAGTCGTTTATATACGCTTCAGTCAACATCCCACGAAGAGGACTATAGCACGGGGTGCAAACGTTATAGGGCGACAAACATATCTATAATGCAATATACAAGTTTGATTCGAAAATTAAAGGCCGATCGGTCGTAAAACAAAAATGTAAAGTTGAAAACAAATGTATTGTGCTTAAAACTTAGATACATTCTTAAACTCTATATAGTCACCATTCAAAATTAAACACTTACCATATCTGGGTACAAGTTTTTGTATATCTTCGCCATAGAAGGTTGCCGCCTGTGGGAAAAACCAAGTTTGTACCGTCGTTTTGATGTCGTCATCCTCGAGGAAACAGTCACGGGTTCTTAAACAGTTTTTAAGATGGAGGAAGAGTCATAATCAATCGGCGTTAAGTCAGGACTCTACGGACAGATGGTGGAAATGTAAAATCTACATCCTTCAAATATTTTGCACCATTAGTTTCTATCAAATTGATACTAATTACATTTAAAACCCAGCAGAAAATTTCATAAATGGTTACCTCAGTACTGAATTACGGACTACAGTCAATGTTAAAGGCAATAAGTACAGTATACACCAAAATAGATGTATTACGTAATTTTGTCACTGTTCTGATGTCATGGAGATTAGGTAAATCTAGATATTGGTTGGTTGAGTGCATTATATTCTTAAGAGGTTTAAGAGGTGAAAGTTTGTAATAAGGCGAAAACATTTCACTAAATTAAGTCCGAATGTATCATAAACGAAGGTTGATTTTTGCATTATTTTTACCAATTTTTTTACCAATTTTTTATCTTGTCTTCTTATGCATTTGTTAATCATTTTTTCACATAATTTCAATCTTGCTTCCTATTTTTTTTGTACACTTTCTTTTGGATGTGATGTTTGTTGTTTTTTGATACATGTGATCACTTTCTAGACAGAACGTCAATTATGGCTTGTACTGCAACCTACCACACACCATTCCCCAATCTAGCTGGCAACCGTGTGAGTGTGATCTTAATGCTGAAACCCTTCTTTGGACTTTCTGTGTTTCAAATCCGACGCAACAGTTTAGGTCCTCTGTATTAACGAGGCAGGTGCTCAGCACTAGAACAAAACGAATTTTTATCACAGTATCATAATAAATACATGTCACCTTAAAATTAAGTCTACCTATAAATATAAAAATATAAATTACAATTCAATGGCTGTTTAAGAGTTGTCCTCCTCTTCAGCCGGTCTTACATGAGACATATGATTAAAAAAATCTAAATAATTAAGTTAAAGAAGAAAAATGGTACAAAAAAACAAAAATTATATATAATTTTTTTAAAATTTAGTCCTTAATTAGTAAAGTATGGGGGTGTGTAAGCGGGCTGCTAGTGGGGTTTCTTCCAGGACGTCCTGTATGTCCTCGGTGATAGCAGGCGCTTCACCAAGAAAAACAGCAGGTCGATTGCCCTGGTGACGTGTCGGTCCCGGAGTGCAGAGAGGCGGTCCTCGATCGGACAGATGCCGTCTAGAGTTCCCCCGATGGGTGGAAGCGCTCCTGGCGTAACATTCTCCTCGCGATGGCCCTCTCCCGGCTCCGAAGCTTCTTCATGAGGTCGAGAGCGGCGGTGCTAAAACAGGGAGAACGGTAATCAATAATTGGCTGGATAAATGTTTTGTAGGTGTAGATGAAAGTACGGGAGTGGCAGCCGTGGATGCCGCCGCGGAGAGGATGCTGCCGCGGAGAGGATGCCGCCACGGAGAGGAGTCCGCTCCGCTATTGAGGCACCTCGTGACCTCCGATGACCAGTTTAGAGTGCTCGAGAAGATTACTCCAAGGTAGGTCACGGTGGAAGAAAGGTTCAGTCGGGTGCCCCATGGTCGGACTGATCGTGAGGGGATGGTGACGGGGACTTCCGGTTAGCTTAAGGTACTGGAAGAGGATGGTCTAGCTTTATGCAGGGTTAGAACGGACTCTCCATTGTCGGAACCAAAGTTCGACTCTGGAGAGCTCTGTGGAGATGAGTCGGGAAGAAAGTGAACTGGAGGTTGAGGGAGCCCAGAGGGCGGTGTCGTCCGCGTACTGGATTAGCCGTACTGATTGATTGAGGGGAGTAGGTATATCACGACAAAAAAATATGAAAAGGAGAGGAGAGAGGATAGATCCTTGGGGGACACCAGACCATGGTGTGTACGGCTGGGAGAAGCATTCCCGAACGCGAACACGGTGCATGCAACCTTTCAGGAAGCAGTGGATGGTACGGCTGTTAACTATCGTTTAATACAACTTCTCTATTGTATTCAAATCCGGGGATTACGCTTATCTGTTCATCCTGTCGATTTTATCGGTTGTCATACAATATTTAACCAGTTTTATCTATTGTAACGGGTAGTGCCGTCAGGGAATAAACTTGCCTTCGCCAAATAGATATTTCCTACTAGGCAGGATCTTATCCTACAATATTTCGAAATATTTTGGTATGTTTAGTATTCCAAAGACGACATATACATAGTACAAAATACTTTAATTGCTTGGTATTACTATAGTGTCCCTAATAACGCCATAACACTGCAGATGGCTTCTATTTAAATTAATAGAGCAGGTTCGATTTCCAAAGCATTGGCTTAGATATAATTATGGGGTCCTCGATTTTTGTTGTTGAAAATCTGTCCAAGTTTGATCAGCATGCGGTCCTACAATTTTCATGCGCCGAGGGTATGCAGCCATTGCAGATTCATACGCGAATCCAAGCAGTGTATGGAAATGCATGTATGTGAAAGAATGGTGCCGAAAATTTAAGAATGGAAAAGAGTGGACTATGGATTACACTAACAGAAAACAATATGGCTTGTGTAGAAGGCCTTATTAGAAACATCGTCGAAATTCAATTAGAGAACTTTCAGAAATTGTTGGTACGAGTGTAGGAGCTGTCCATAATATTGTTCGTAATCTGAGTTACAGCAAAGTTTGTTCGCAATGGATGCCTCGTCTCTTGTCTAATGAACAAAAATGCTTGCGAATGGGCTTATCTCTGCAACACCTCACAGACTATACTATAGGCAAAATGGTGATGATTTTCTTCTGTCAATAGTTGCTGGTGGCGAAACTTGGTGCCATTACTACAAGCCATCCAGTTCGACCATGAAGGATTGTTGATAGAGTTTAAGGAACCTGGAGTAAATGTAAATGCAAATTTGTACAATGAAACTTTGGACAAGTTGCATCAAGCAATAAAACGGAAACGTCCAGGAAAACTGACGCGTGGGGTCATTTCGCTACACGACAGTGCTAGGCCTCATGTTGCTAATGTGGCAGAAGAAAATCTGCCACCCTCCAGTTCGGATCTATCGCCGTGCGATTTCCATATTTTGGATGACTGAAAAAGCCGTTAAGAGGTCGGCATTTTGTGTCTGACGCAGAAGTACAAATAGCTGTGGAAGACTTCGTCAATCAATTATTTGTAATTAAATTGTTGAATAAATTTTTTATAAAGCAAAGCTGGATTTCAATTGAACACACCTCGTATTAACTCAATCTCGCAAAGATTTACACTTCTACAGACGTTTAAGACCGCCATATTCACTTACGGTATTAACTAAATAGCAAAACACAACACGTTAACTGAACGTGCTAGTAATCTATCGAATACATCACTAATCAATAGGTTATCTAAATTCTACCCTCTGGTGATACAAATTAGCACATATATGTTCAACATAATCAGAAACATTTATTTTGATATTCAATTAAAAAGAAAACAATAAAATTAACGTAATATATATTTCTGAGAAATTTCTTCGGGCATAAATAACAAACTGGGAGTCTCTTAAACACCTTTTTGAAAATGAAATTCGATTATAGCTTAGTAATTTACAGATGGGGGCGTGCGAGAATGGTTAATATTATACCCAGCCGCACAACCAATTCGTTAACTTTAAGCATGGGATAACAAGCCGATATTTAATATGGATTACTCTATCCTACGGCAAGATACATAGAAAGATAATCCTTATCCTCGGTTGGCCAACTGCAATATGATTTTATTATAAATTGATGCTACATAATAAAATTAAATACGTGCCGCGCTTTTACTTGTTAAAATAGATCTGCAAGCCCGATAAAATTGTCCCGGAAATAAAAGTTCATAACAACAGTATTATATCATACCTTCTCTGTAAGATGAACGTACACTTCTAATTTTGGTCTCTTAATTAGAAAAAACAAAATAATGTTTGGTGGTAGCTCAGTTGGCAGGCGCTCGCTTTCTGAGTAAACCGTCGATTCTGGCTTGAGTTCGAAACCTAACAATACTATACAGATTTATACAAATCTTGTCTGCAACCCACCACACACAATTTCCCAATGCGGCTTGCAACCGTGGCATCTTAATGCTAAAAACCTTCTCTGGTATTTCTGTCGCACGGATTCGACGTTAAACTGTAGGTCCCCCGTGTTTCTACCTTAGCGCTGAGGAAAAACAAGTGGCAGAGAAGAGGCCGATGCTCAGCAGTGGGACAAAAAGGCTGTCAATGAATTAGAAAATAACATAAAGTTTGGTCCCCAAACAGTTTAAAATTAAAGATTTTAAAATTTTGATTATACAAGGTTATTCCAAACATGTGCGAAAAGCTTCAACCACGAATAGCTGAGGTTATTTAACCCCTAAATCACCTAGTGAAATTTCCAAAAAATTTGTAAATTAGGTATACGTATTTAAATTGTCTATTCTATTCGAAACTCTTTTAAATAACTGTAAATATTAAATTTTCGAAAAATATTGTATACAGAAAATGGTGTGTTATAGTGTCCCTCTTTTAGATAAACAAACTTAGAGCAAACTCTTCTACTCAAAAATGAATAGGAATATTGTAGTGTAAGACACTTAAAGGCAGCACCTATTGCATTTATAATAAAACACTACCAAAACAACAAAAATAAAATGTAACGTCTTTTTAGTAATGATGAAAATTACAACGAAGGTACGTTTAAAGAAGAAATTTAACATTATTATAATGAAAATCGTTATTGTCTCCTTTCACTTAACTTAAATTTATTAAATTCTAATACCGCGTGGCACCTCCTCTGGCAGTAATAACTGCTCTGCACCTTGCTGGCATACTCTCAATGCAATTATCAATATGTTCTTGTGGAATTTGATGCCACAATACATCCCTCAGCGGTTGCACAGTAGTAGACCTTGGATTATGATGATCCAGGTGTCTCTACATGCTCGATGGTCTGAAGATAGCGGAGGAAAAGCAAGATGGTTTATTTCCTCATCTCGAAGCATCTCTAAAACAACCCGAGCACGATGCGGCCTTGCGTTGTCGTCAAGAAAAACAAAATATTCTCGTCCAACAGCGTTGCGACGGTTCAGAACATGGTCCATAATGATCTCTTGGACATAACATTGGCCCGTGAGTATTAAAGATATGGAGGTCAGTACGCCACCCTAAAGAAATTCCAGCCCATACCATAAGACCACCACCACCAAAGGCAATGACTGGTTGGGTATACTGAGGTAAGGTACTTTGTCCAGCACTAATTATACTCTTTGACGCCAGTTATCATTGCTGAGACAATATCTGGACTCATCCGAAAACAGTATATCATTCCACGGTGTCGCTTCTTGAAGCCTACGTCTTGATCATTCCCCATGGTATCTTGCAGGACATCTCAAGGGGTGGTATCAGGTAAATCCTACCTCAAACAATCGATTTCTTACAGTTTGGTCGGAGACTCGATTTCCTGTGGCATTTTGGAGCATTTGCTGTAAATGTCGAGCAGTTAAAAGGGGGTGCATTCTTGCATTGATTACCAGAAGTCGATCCTCGCGAGGTGTTGTGATGCGCCTTCTCAAAGGCGCGAAAGGGCACGTAAAATTACGCTCTGCGTGGTTCCTAACGTATTAGCAATGTCGACCTGGCGATCTCCTCTTTGGTGCATAGCAACGCCTAAATTTCGTTGTTCCATTATTAAATGGTTTCTCTACGTTGTTGTTTATTATTAAGAACACAAATGTAACACACGAATAAAAAAACCATGAACAAAAAGATCTTAAGAAGACAAGAAAGATTATTCAATCAAACACACAAACTCGACTTGACACTAATACGGTTAAACAGTTGCAACCGGATTCGATTGTTTTTTGTTTTTTAAGATCAAACATTGCCGATAGCTCTGATTATCAATAATAGACGACCCTTAACCGCAAATACAAACATATATGCTTTATATTACAATATCTCTATTCAGTTTTGAGTAGTTTATTTTGTGCACTAAATTTCGGAAATACATTTGATTCCATTTGATTTGGTCACTTCCGATGTATTATTTGCTTTACGGAGCTATTTGTTGTTGAAGTTTTCAGACGCGGCCTGATTGGGTTTTTGGTTTATTTACGGTGGAGGTTTTGGAAGAATTTGCCAGTCCTATTTGGGTTTTCTCATCTGTAGGCGATGTAATTTTAGAACTTCTTTAATATGTTACGGCATTTGTAAACAAATATGTGTTTCAGGAAAAGTTGGACTTTTCCTGTTTGCAATGGATAAAACTATTTCGTACTTTTCTTTGATTTTATTATTCTTTTTAATTTAACTTTTAATAAAAATAAATATTAGTTTGCTTATTTAATTTTTCATTTTTTTTTTAATTTAGATTGTTAGTTCAGCAATCACATATTGCTACTCATGGCAGTTTTGTGATATAGGTTATAGCATTACATGACATGTGGATGCAGCACGTCCTTTAAATGACATTTTTGTTTTGTTAACAAAGTTTGATTGCTTATTGTAAGACTTTGAATGACATTATTTATTAGCTAACATATTTGATCGTTTAATTGTTAAGTTAGTTATACAGGATGTCCCAAAGGATACCGGCAATATTTCAAGGATGAGTTCCAGAACTTACTTAGAGTCGGAAAGTCAATATAAACATATGTCCTAAACGTAACCGTTAACGAGTTATTGTTTATTTAATAATTTATGTGGCTAAACTTTTAGTTCAACGAATTTTATGAAATAAATCTTTTTTAATACATTTTTATTATTTTATTTACTAGAAATGTTCAAAATTATCTCCATTATATTCGAAACACAAAGCCGCAAGTTACAGAAGAGATCGCTGCGTTCTTAATATGGTCGCTGGGATATTCCTAATAATATCGGCAGCCTGCTATATTCTTTGGCATAATTCTTCTACCTGTGCACTTCAGTTGCATAAAAAATCTGTTTCCTGTGACCCCGAAGATAAAAATAATATGGAATTCATGAAATAAAGCCATCTTTCCTGTTTTCAAATTTATCCTGTATTAATTTACGTCGTTATGGAAACAAATAGTAGGTAGTAAATTGAGTTGCCTACATTTAGGCGCTTCTTAAAGAATCTTTGAGAAGCTCCCTGAAAGGAAATACTTTTGACTATGCATTTATTAACAAAAAATGTTGTTTTTATATATACTTTAATCCCTAGAAGTTCGTCCCTGCAATTCATAAACACCCTGTATATATATATATATATATGTTGTTGGTTTTGAGGTTTCCGCGGGTGTTGTATGCTGTGATTGGCTTCCAGGTATTATATATCCCGCTCCATCCCACGGCCAAGAAGTTACTACGCGGAAGAATACCTGGAAGCCAATCACAACATATATATATATATATATATATATATATA
>JABXWE010005553.1:0-16089 GCA_014611495.1 Limonius californicus
ACCCGTCGAACAGAGAAGAGAAGTGCCACTACAAGGTTTACGATTGTCAACGATGTTTGTATGACAACCGGGACCGACGGTTTTACGTACCCTCCGAAGCACGACCGGTTGCATATGCCACTATATTGGTCCACCCATCCAACTACTGACAAGCGCTGTTGTGCTGGACTACGAATACCGTTTGACCGGCGTCCGCAGCGCTCCGCTACGCACCCGATGTATGTATGTTAAAATTGGTTTACCTGTTCTTACCTTTGTTCCTTTTCGTATACGTTTCTTTCGCCAAATTATATCTTTGAAACAGCCTGCTGTCTTGTTTGCTTTGACCACTTGTTTTCTGGTCTCTTTATTAGTATTTCCATAGTTAGACTAATTGATTCCTACGCATTTAAAGAACATTTCCTGCTCAATTACTCTCGCGTCTTTTTCTAATTTACATCTCAGGTGGTCTACTGAGGTTGTCATGCACTTAATATTTTCTAGAGATATAATCATGCTTAGTGCCTTTCCTGCTGTGTTGAATATGTGTAATAATTTTTGTAGGTCATCTTCATTATTCGTCAGAAAAACAGCATAATCAGCGTAGTTAGTCGAGAAGTTTAATATCTCCGTTTCCTCTTTTTATACCGATTTCCCTTTCTTACTTTCTTAATAATTTCGTACACAACTGTATTGAATAATACAGCGCTCAGTGAGTTAGATTTCACAGTTCCATTATTGACAGATATGGGGTGAATTAGTTTTGATACCACTTTAACCGGAATTTTGTTATTTGTATAAATATTTTCCAATGTGTTTATGAGGCACATACCACTCACCCACCTGAATTTCATCGACAACTAGTTGAAGGGAACAGTGAAGGTGTAATGAACGAGGCAAATCTGGGGACATGGTGTCAGTTATTCAACGAAGGTAGAACAAACGTGCATCATGATGCAAGATTTGGACGTAATCACCAAATAATTGAAAAATACTGTTATTGCACACATTCGACAGAACAGAAAATTCACAATCGATGCGCTTCATACGGCTTTCCCTAATGTTTTTCATTCTGTTGTTTAAAAAATTGTCAGTGAACATCTTCAGTATGAGAGGATTTGTGAAAGGTGAGTCACAAGAATACTGACACCAGAATACAAACAGAATGACTAGTTTTCCGGCATTTTTTGATCGTTACCTTACAGAGGGGGATAATTTCTTGGATCCTATAGGGAGATGAAACATGGGTGTATGACTACACACCTGAAACTAAACGAAAGTCTCTTGAATGACAACACTTAATTCTCCAAACAAACTTAAAAAATTCAAACTGGCACTTTAACAATGAAAGTCATTACAACAATTTCTTGAGACCGGAAAGACATTCTTCTAATTGATTATCGGCATCGAAAAAAAAACTAACAAAGTAGAAACATACTGCGAAACATTAAGAAATCAAAGCGGAACAGTTGCAAAGTTTCGATAGGTGGTGTAGGACCCTCCTCCGTACCGTACGAATTTGACGACATTTTACTTTCATCTTTTCCTGAAATCAAAGAACTTTTTGAGCGAATAATGCATGCAGAACAATAACGATGTCCATTAAACTCTTACTGACTGGTTCAAGGAACAAGCGGCAGAGTTAGCTACATGGGTATAGCCAAGTTCGTCCCCCGGTCTCAAAAATTTTGGATGTCAAGGGCGATTGTGAAAATAGTTTAAGACATTTTCACAGTTGCAATAAACCGTTCCCAGTTTATGACAAAAACATTTCTTATTTAAAAAATGACCCTCATACATTATCAATAATATTATGAATTGTTCGATGCTCACCAGTGGCATTTCGAAAACGGTAAGAAATGCGAGGTTGGTTAAATTAGAGAAAAGTTGCGCTTTTTCATGGCAAATGAAAACCTAATACAAAGAAATCCTGGCTATTTTGATTCGTTCTTGATTTATAATGGAAAAACGGAAAATTGTGATTTCAGAAATATATTATTATCTTCCCCACCGTTGAAGCTATTTCAATCAAACTGGGTAGCTTCATGTTTTTGATAGCATATCATTCTTTCGTAAAATTTCCATTTTCGCAGTAAAATTAGTAGGTACGAGGACAGCCTTTTAAGTTTTTACAAAGATGTGAGATGTGTCATTACTATTTTCGTAAAATTTGATTTTCTATTGTGAAAACAGTGGCAGCTTAGAAAGTGACCAAGTAGTTTATTTACAGTGAGCGTTTAAAAATAGCAATTTTGTGAAAAAATGGAAATTTCACATGAAGGTTTTAGTTTGATTGTGTTTACGATTTTAGTAAAGGCCTAACTCAATATCAATGCAGAGAATCGCTTCGTTCAACTTTTGGTAATGAACCATCAGAAAAGACTGTTTATAATTGGTTTGCAGAATTTCGTCGTGGTCGTGGGTCTGTCAGTGATGAATTTCGTGAATGTCGACCAAAATGGGTTGAAATTCTAAAAAACATCGATGTTATGCGCAACATGATTGAAGAAGATCGGCATGTGACTTAAAGTGACATAGAGGCATCCTTAGGCATATCGAAGACTGCAGTACATTCGATTTTGCATGAACATTTAGCTGTTCGAGCGATCTGTTCCCGATGGATTCCGCATAATTTGACCGAAGCTCAGAAAAAAAAGACTCATGTTAATTGGTGTAAGGAAATGCTCATAAAATTCGACCTAAGAACAGCAAAATCCCTATACAACATCGTAACAGGTGAGAAAACCTGGAGATATTCGTATGAACCGGATGCTAAGTAACAACCAACTGTTTGGGTGTTCTAAGGTGAACCGAATCCCACAAAAGTTGCTCGTTCACGAAGCATTTCCAAGAAAATGATCGCTCGCTTCTTTGGTTGCACTGGACATGTCGCAACCATTCCGTTAGAGGATCAAAGAACAATTAATGCTGAATGGTATAAAACAATTTGTTTGCCAGAAGTCATCGATGAAATCAGGAAAACCAACCGAAAACGTCGCATCATTCTTCATCATGACAATGCCAGCTCTCACACAGCAAGTCAAAAAATTGATTATTTTAAGAAGAGAAACATCGAATTAATGTCTCATTTGCTATGTTCGTTTGAGGTTTTCCTCTTAGCCTTTGAAATTTTCCATTTGTGCCGTTTTACGTGCTTGTGTAGTTTGCCGACAAGTACCGACAAAAGGCAGTTCTTGGAACTCTCAGCTTGCAGGTACACCACAAGGCACACGTGCAAGAGAATTGTTCTAGAACAATTTCGTTGGGTGGGAGTTTTTGTGGCAGGGGGAAGTCAGTGCCTCTGCCTCTGAAAGTGAACGGACGTCGGGTTGTTGGCTGCTCTCTTCTGCTAGATGAAGTTATATTCTCGTTTTTTGCCTTAGGGCTTAGGCAAAAGAATTTTCGACTTGGGTCGGATTGCAAATATTAGCAGAGTGTCAGCTTTTTGTAAATACAATTTAGTGAATTTGTCCTTTCGACTTGTGTCGGAATAGAAGCTTTCAACCTCGTGACAGTCTCCTGTGAGCCGTTGCAAGTGATCTCCTATGCAGCAGCGGAGATCTTGGAATTTGAAGTTCCCTTCTTTCTTTTCTTCGTTAAAGAAAGTCCTGGGTATAGCGTTGTGTTTCCCTCATGATCCAGTCTACAGGGCCGTGCCTGCGAATTTTTTCTGCTTCCCGAATAACCTAGGAACACCCCAATTGTGCCTCTCTCTACTCCGTACCGAAGAGAAAACTAAGGTAAAACTTTCCAATGTACAGTACAGTGTTTGTTTTTCCCTGTTTCGTAAAAGACTAAGAAACAGAATAGTTTAATTTCCTTGTAATATTAAAAGTGAGGCGACCTTCAGTTGCCCAGTGCTTCATTATTCGTTTAGTTCAAGTTAAATAATTTCTATAAACTCGAACGTCACTGGCTGCGTAGACCAGTTCATTAAAGTAAATATCGCAAGCCACAGGCGGCGAGCCTATCTTGTTTGAACGTTCAATATTCCCTCTGTGTATAACAACAATTACTACCGTTTTGGATATTTTTAAGTGCATTGCCAATTTCAAACAGTAGAATTATATTTGTCTTAAAATTCACCATATCTTTTATTTCTATCTATTTTTAATGTATTGTGTGCATAAACGTTTTAAGCTTTATATACAGGAGGAGTCACAATAAAGGTGAGTTCAATTCCCGTAAGCTGCTGGCTTCTCGGCCTTCCACGAGAACTTGCAATTAGCAGTGATTTGGAAAATGGCGCCCACTAATTTTGTTTTACTCTGTACACAACTAGGTACGATTTCCCTCCCGTAAGCGTTTCTCGTGAACCACCCCTACTCCTCTGAGCTAAGCCGAAGTCCTTTTCCACCTTTCCTGTTGCGGGTCGACGAAAAAGCTCGTTTGGCCCGTAACACAGTGGCCGTATTCACCTAACTTATCGTCTAAAGACTTCTTCGTGTTCCAGAATGTCAAACAAAAAATGCGCGGACAGCGATTTTCATCACCTCAAAAAGTTGTTGAAGCCTTCAAAAACCATGTTTTTGAGATACCACCTTCAGAGTGGAAAAAATGTTTCGAGAATTTATTTGAACGCATGCAAAAGTGTGTGTGTGTGTTAGGGCGAATATTTTGAAAAGCAATAACACAGATTTAAAAAAAAATTTTTTTTCCTTCCTGGTCTTAGTAAAAATTTACAAGGCTGCCGCCGTACTCACTAAAGCAAACTTCGATTTAGTGTAAACGAAAAATAATGAAAAAATATCTTGTAAACATTTCCTGTGGAAGCACAAAAAATGGTGGAGTAATGAAACATGTTATTGGCAAAGCGGCAAATATAGAGAAAATAAAAATTCAGGCAAAGCAGGAAACATAAAAGAAAAAAAACCTGCGATGCAGGAAAAAGTAATAAAAACTGAAATCGGCCAATGCAGCAAAATAAAATGCTCCAGAAGCAATTCGCAATACAATGAAGCAATAAAAACCTAAAACTATTTTAAGTAAACTTCTTATATACAATACGTTAATAAAATGTAGAAGTTACCCGCCAAAGTGGCCGAGAAAGCCCTTGGTCAACAACTAACCGTTTCAATAGTTAAATGTGTAAAATTGCTAATGATATATTGAGATGATAGCTAATAATAAACTTCGATAAGAAGGAAGCGATTATCGATTTGCCTAAAACGCAAAATACATTTAGGTAAACCATTAGAATAAAAGAAAACAGATTACGACGATCTCTGGAATAAACAGGCTAAGGATAATTATGCATGTGCATATTTTTGTATTTGTGTATGCAATTTTTACCATTGTTTTACAATAAATGCATATTTTGAAGGTTACTGATGAATGCAGGTTTCTAAAAAGTTTGATTTCAAGGTACATACAATTTTTTTTTCATTCGTTCATTCATACCACCGTTCCCTCCCCCAGAACCTCCCTTATACACTAATCATTCATGCAACATGCATCCTAAACTTAACTAAGGGAAATACTGTCGCCTCAGTCGGGGTTTGACCACACGGTGAATTGAACCGAATTTCACTGTGGTCGAGGTCCCTTAAGGTACATTCAACTAAATTATTTTGAATTTTTAAGATAAAGCGCTTCTAGAGAGCCATGCTAATTTTTTCCTAGCAAATGCAAATTCTTTTTCGTCAATTCTTAGAATGGTTTACGGATTATAGACCATGTAAGCATATATTTTCTACTAGACATTTTTTCTGACAATAGACAACAGAGTCTAAATGTTAAATGTAATAACAATACTTTCTAATTATTATTGTGCTAAAGATGGGGAAATCAGGCCAAATTTTGATTTAAAGATCTATTAAAACAAACACTAATATATTTAGTTTTTTGTATCGTGTGCCCTCATGATTTTAAGATATTTTAAAATTATAAGCCCAAAGATTATTTTTCGTATTCCTATTCGTATTATTTTTGTTTACAGAGTGTTCCAAACGTACCGGAAATATTTCAAAGATGAATTCCAGAACTTATTTAGAGTCGGAAAGTACATATAAATATATGTCCTAAACGTAACCGTTAACGAGATATTGTTTATTCCATAATTTATGTGGCTAAAATTTTAGCTCAACGGATTTCTGAAATACTGATCTAGTTGCCATGATCGCGTCTTTTGTTTGGTAACATTTGAAGATAGATTTTATAATACAATATAATATAATAACAAATTATTGTTTGTAACTTATCAGTTTATTATTGTCATACTGAAGTTATTGGCTTCTTCTTTGTATCCTTATTCCCATCGTGATTCACAATGCTAATGATATTTTCATATGAAGAATACGCAAATATTCATTATGTTTACTGTCTGAGTGATGGAAATGCTTTAGCACCACAACAAGATTATCGCAGAAGATATCCCAATAGAAGACTGCCTACGCGTGCAGTTTTCTTTAATTCACATCCTCAGCTGAGGGAACATGGCACTTTCAATGCAAAACATGCAGTCCAAGAGGTTGTCCGTAGACCCGTAAACGATGATGAACAAATTCTTGATTTGTAACAAGAAGATCCGTCTTTAAGTGTGCGAAGAATTGCATTACGTACTGGAATATTTAGAAATCAGATTTGAAGAACAATAACAAGTGCTCGCTTACATCCATATCATCATCAAAGAGTTCAAGCTCTAAGTAATAATTTTGAAGCTCGTTTAAGATTTTGTAATTGGGTACAAAATAATCAAAACTTACCGCATATTTTATGGATCGATGAAGCTTCTTCCACACGAGATGGTATCAATAATTATTATAATTTTCATGAATGGGCTGCAGAAAAGCCTCATTTAAGAAGACGCTCGCATTTTTCGATTCGATTTAGTGTTAATATGATAGCTGGTATTCTTAATGATCGTCCGATTGGACCATTTGAAAGGCCACACCGTTTGAATGGTGCGAACTATGAATACTTTCTATAAAACTCTTTCCCCTCATTACTGGAAGATGTGCCATTAAATATTAGAAGTGCAATTTAGTATCAACACAATGGGGCACCAGCACATCAATGTCTTCGTGTTGGAGCTTACCTTAACGCACATTTTCCGGGAAGATGGATTGGAGTAGGAGAACCCGTAGCATGGCCACCGCGTTCGCCGGACCTGATTCCATTAAATTTTTATCCTTGCGGTCACATGAAGCAGATTGTTTATGCAACTGAAGTGCACGCGGTAGAAGAATTACGCGAAAGAATACAGCAGGTTGCCTATATTATTAGGAATAACCCAGCAACCATATTACGAACGCAGCGAACACACGTGCGGCTTTGTGTATCGAACACAATGGAGATAATTTTGAACATTTCTTGTATGTAAAATTATAAAAATGTATTAAAATAGATTTATTTCATGAAATTCGTTGAACTAAAATTTTAGCCACATACATTATGAAATAAACAATAACTCGTTAACGATTACGTTTAGGACATATGTTTATATGAACTTTTCGACTCTAAATAAGTTCTGGAATTCATCTTTTAAATATTGCCGTTACGGTTTGAGACACCCTGTAGATTATGGTACCGCTATATAATATTTTTACACCATAAGATAAAGCAATAACAGCTCTTTTAGAAAACTACAAAATCTATACAGATTAGTAACAGTGGCGCCCGGCTTACATGCTTCTAGAGCAATTAACGCAACATTTACGCCTCATGATAATTTATACAAATAGTTGGGTGCATTTGCGTCTTGCATTGCATAATATGATTTCCCCATTTCAATGATGTATTTTTAATCATGGCAAGGTAGTATTTTTCCATAGAAAACAATTTTAAGTCAAATTTAAATTCTATTGAAAATAAATAATTTAAAATCGAGACACACTGTATAAAACATATAATTTGAATTCAAATGTAAATATGTATTAGCGTGCGTCCCAACACCCCATTCCGAATAATTCACCACCCTGTACCCTTCAGCACAGTTTTGGGTACCTAATTTTATGATACCGTGTATGCTGATAATAAAATTATTCTTATGAGGACTAAGTTTTTTATTTTGTTTCTGTTGGGGTTACGCAGTTCTTTAAGAAAATACCCAAAATACTAACAAATATCCAGTAAAAGCTTGCCTTTCTTCGGAAATGATGAATAAATAAACTTTTATATGGTTGCCGATTCAAATCGTGCACATATCGGAAACTTTTATAAAACAAATCAAGTATAAATCCAAACGATATAATGATATAAAATCAGTAAATTCGTATACAGGGTGGTTAATTTATCATTGCACATAAATTCGCCTTTCCAATTATCTACGACAGGATATTGTCACTTTAAAAACAAAAATGAATGTGCAATAAAAAATCAAACACCCTGTAGAAGCGCGTATTTACAAAAAAATCTTAAATATGTATTTCTAAACACTATCTAATACAAATAAGAGCTGTGCATATGGCTGAAATAGTAAATTTTATATTAAGGAAACTAACTACGATCTCATATTATTTTAACTCTTTTTGACAAGAACGGTTTTAATCGATTAAAACTGTCTTGTCGAAAAAGCTACCGACCCTGACTGTAATATCCTCATGCAGTTCATAGAAGTTTCCAGCTATTTGAAAGCAGTTTGGGGTCATAAAGAGAATAGTTAGTCTAACTTACTCGTTAATTAGTTCAGAGTCTAAACTGTTTACTACGAGGAAAGCTTCAAATCTTTCCAGGCTGACACCTTAAACGAAATGGTAAGGCATTTTTGTCCAAATGTTTTATTATAAACTCCACCTGTCACCAGGCACGTAACCAGACCTACATGACTAGGTGGGCCGAGATTGAACCTGAATTTTTTAGGTGGGCCTACGTACATTTACTTTATTGTTGAAGGTAATAGATTCGTAGGTATATAAGAAATTTTCAGAAAAAGAATGCTTACCAATATAAAATAATCTGTAACGTTCCGATTTTGTACGCCTCATTGTTTTGCTTTAGATTTTCATTTTCGCAATTTGGGTTGCATAAATTTTGAATATTTTTGGGATTTCTTTGAATTTCGAACTCGTAACTTTTCGACGTCCTTTCGTTTAGCTTTTACTTGTTGGATGGTATGCTACGCGGATCGGGGAGTTAGTTGAAAAATCCTCGTGGTAGTGCACGCAACTCCGGTTGTATTTAGCTGTTGTAAGCTAGGGATGGATCTCCCAATTTATCCCCATAGTTGTTAGAGGAATTTATCCGTATGCCGTACGTTCCTTGGGATTGGGTACCCTCTTTGAAGGAACGCTAGGCCGTGTATGATAATTAATTTTCCTAGGGTTCTTTTTTCCCAATTTGATTGTGCCATTGACCTAGAGGTTCCCTAGCGCCGAAAATTTCATGGTTGCGGCTTTTCCCGTATGGACTCTTTACCGTTTGGAAGTTGCTCCCGCTCCAGTTTTCAACATTTATTTGGATTTACTTTGCATTCATGGTCATCTTGATCAATTTCAAGCAGTCTGGCGGACGTTCAATGGATTCGTTTATCGCAGAGAACAGCGAAGTGCGAATCATCGATTTCAACAATGTGTTTCCACACAGGTGCGGGTATGTGCGCATGATAATGTTCCGTAGTAATAACAATTCGAATTTTTGAACTTTTACAGGTGCGTTTGATAAATCTGTACGTTTTATTTTTAATTTGGAAATTGTCGTCAGAATTTTGCTATAATTTAAACTTTGGGAAATATTGCGAAAGGTTAAAAATTTTATTGAATTACATTGTTAGGTCTATTTTGTTTGAATCTAGGTATTGAGTAACGAGATCTCGTCGACTTCGAATACTTGATATTTTAGTCGCGTTGTATAGATTTTGTATTTTGATTATTATAATAACTTAAATTTGTTCTTTCGCTTTATTGCGTCCCGTAAATTATATTGTCGATTTATATAAATAATTTTCTCTTTTAATAATTTTTTGTGTTACCCTGTTGTTAATCTTCCAACTTGTTGATCTTGTTGTCGTTTGCTGTGCATTAAAAGTTTAATTGTCGGGACTTTCTTGTTTGATTGTGTTTTTCTTTTCCAATAGTTTTTCTAAGTTAGCAATCGTCAAAGGTAAGTTCAGTAAACTTCAGGAAGGTTCCTGTTTTATCCATCGTGACATCGTCGAGGGCTAAGATTAATTTCCAAAACAGGTGGCGCCTAGGCTTTTTATTTTACCCTCCCTTCTTCGACTTGAGCTGGTCGACCCTCGCTCTCGACACCTGGAACTTACCGGTGGTTTATTAATTGCCCTTGGTAGTCAGTAGTATTTTTGTTGCCAACTAGGCGTTACAAATCCTACGATTATTGACCATTATGTCAAACTCGTCTACTACTTTTAAAATGTCTAATGTTTTAGCAGTACCGCGCTCAATATTTATAACTGCTAGATGCCCTAGGCTTTCGTCAATCATTTTGTTTCTAATAGATGTATTCAAATGTCTTAAACACGACCTACACTAGACATTGGCATAGATACAATTATCACAGTTAGTTTGTAAGTTTCCTAGAACACTATTCTATAAATATTTAAGATGTATAAGAATTTCATTATCTTATTGATTTTAATATCCTTTTCCAACTCGTATTGTCTTATTGTTTTTGATAGGATTTTTATAAACTCTTATAATTCTGTGCTAAGGACGAAATAGCGTCATAATTTAAAAAGGGAAATCTTTTCTAGGCGTAAGGTACTCACTGCATTAATAAGACTAGAATTAATTTTAACGCCATTGTTTCTTGACTTGATTTGAGGTCAATAGATGGCAAACAAATTTTTGTTTTAAACTGATTTTTTTCTATATCTTCTATATTTACGTTTACCGAAATTAAATGTTTATCAAGTTTCTGGGGCATTTTCCTTATATGATAACAATAGTATATTGTTCATTTCACTTAATTTTACGACTTCACGGTGTATCTCTAAAAATCTCATTTTGGTTTTTTGATCTGGTCTATTTAGCATTTTCAACTAACGTTCCCTCCCCGATCTTTTCACGAATATCATCATTGTATTTTGAAAGTAAAGAAAGTAATACAAGAAAGTTTCCCCTATTCGAGCTATTTCGGTCCCATTATCATTCCGCTGAGCAATATTTTGAGTAGTTGTTAACAAAAGAATGTTTGCTACAAGTAATTCCAATATAGGCTCTATTTTTTTGGCTAAAGTAAAATGGGCCTCATTAATTAGTTTCGCTAAAGAATAATCCTAATTGCATTTGTAAATAGTTAGTCCGCTTTATTTCACAAGTTTTGTGTTCTATTCTTAAAACAATGATTTTGAAATCCCGAGTCTTTGAATATAGGTAGTTATATGAGTAGATAATATGTGTGGCATGGTTATTCATTATTTAGCAATAATTCAGGAGGTAGTCAGTTGGCAGAGCTGGCATTGAAAATGCCCCTACATCGAATTATTATTATCATTATGAATGGAACATCAATGTCGGGAAAGTATCTACTGACTTTTAGGCGAGGAAGTGAAGGCTAATTATACTCTCGCCTTCCCATATGGGACTGAGAGGGTAAGCCTCCCTCGCGACTCATGTGGATAATAGAGTGACTAGGTGGACGTAGTCCAATAGCCTGGTTCTCTCTGGAGTATTGATGCATCAGAAGATATGCATAATTGTAGTAATTACTCTACTATTACGAATGACTGCGGCCACAGCAGCTAGTCGGCAGATGAGTATCCGTATCCTGTTCGAATCTTTGACTGCCATTTTCTCTCTAATGAATTTAAGTTGATAAATAAATAGAATTATTATATTTAGTCTGCTTTAAAATGAAGTGCGTTAAGTTGTATATAGAATTACATTAATGATAGTAAAATACTACGTCTTTGTAATAATAATCTATTTTATCGTTTAATATAAGACGAATGATTTTACAAAAATAATGCTGTTTCTTATTTCCAACGGGTGGGCGTAAGAGTGGACCAAGAAAATGGAGGCGGGACATCACTGAGTGTCAACAAAGCAGGCTCTTATATGCCAACTCTGAAAATTATTGCTCCAAAACAAATTTAAGAAAGACTCTAAAAAGCTACAGTAGAGGAGAAGAAAATCTGTTTAAAATAAGCGCCGATCAGGAAGATCAGCAAAAGTGACCACATTGTCCGTGTTGAAAAAAATGGTTCTTACTAATTGCGAATGAAAAGCACTAAAAACTTTTCTGAAACAGTGATCCTGAAAATCTAGCGCTATTGAACAACAATAAAGACAATGTTTCTGTCCAATTATAACCTCCTGTGAAATGTAACTTCATCGAAATTTGAAAACAAGAATCGTTACAACAGCAATATATCATCGAAGAAATTTCGTTTCCAACCTACTGCAGACAAAATATTGAAGTCGATTTTTGGAACACCGAAGGAAGTAAAAGTGAGAACATTAATGAAAACGTCGCCGCAAGTTAACTGACGGAGTTCTGCTGTCTAATGCCAACACCTCCTCGCATAAGCCCAAGATTGCCGCTACCTACATTCATGAATGCTGCTTTTCTAAGGTCATATAGCCACTCTATGCGCTCCTACCGATTATTTCGTGTAAAATGGAAACTAAAAGATAAGAAGATTCTGGACAATTATGAAGTAATAGTAACAGTAACTTATTATATATATATATATATATATATATTATATATTATTTTAAGTCCTGATTTATTTTGTAGATACCAACTATTTTTATATCGAGTAAGTTGTTCGATTAATACCTGAAACAATGAATTTTATTAAAATGTATTTGAGGAAGGCACTGCAGTTCAGGATTTCCAATTAAAGATGTATTAATTTGTATCTGAGTACTGATATAACGCGACTGTTACATTTTCCAGAGTTTGTTCTGTTTTATGAATTATCCTCATTAAAAGTATATTTTTGGGTAGAGTATGAAGTAAAATTTAGTTTTCTCTCTTAATCAAATGTTCTGTACCAACACACATAAAGTCTTTTCAAGAAATTTAGAACTATTGTTGTAACTTTTTGTAATACCTTTGAAAATCGCTAATGCCGTTGCCGTTTCTCATTACCCAGAGGGTTTAAATTCCTGTAAACCTCCAAAGAACATCTCATTAGACACATTTAATGAACCTAGAACTTTCTATGAGAAGCTAGAAATTCATATTATTCCTGTTGAATACTCCGAAGTTAACAGGAAACCATAAACGCAGATGCTGCAAATAAAACGAGAGGTATTACAAAATTTAGCAAATTCAATATCAGCCAGACGGCGGTGAGCATTAAGCCGTTATTAAATTCACTAAGAACACACCTACTGTAAAATATAACTTTCAGTGAAATACAACCTATTTCAAATTAAACTGTAACCGCATATAATGCCTTAAATGTTAACACCATAAATGTATTTGAAGTTAGTACATATATGGATAATAGTGTGGTGACAGTTCAGTTGACAGAGCGCTCGCATTCTGGACAGAACGTCGATTGAGTTCGACTTCCCATGCAGTGTATAAACATCTTGCTCTGCAACCTACCACACACAATTTTTTAATCCGGATAGCAACCGTGGGATCTTACTGCTAACGGATTTTCTGTCCTTCCGATTTGACATTAAACTGTAGGTCCCGGTGTTTCTACCCTACCACTAAGGAGAGGCACTTGGCAATAGACAGGCCGATGCCCAACAGTAAGACAAGAAGGCTGTTCACATCAATGGATTTCTTCATAAAACAAGTAAATCGAGCAAAGTTCAATTAATTAATAACCGAATTACGATTAAACCCAGTTATTATTTGTTTTACTTTAGTAGATATGCCTCGAATGTTTTGAAATCTATCATGTCACATTTCATACAACAGTAGTATTTTAATAAGAAGAAAACAGCATTGACCTTGTGTTTGACAAGACCATAGCCACAGTCAGACATAAAGGCAGTAATTTGGTTGGAAAAGATACAAATTAAACTATACCTGCTCCAAAGAAAAAACAGTTGCATTTTCAAAGAAGCTAAATTTACTGAACCTTGTTGAAACTAGGTACATATGTAGATAAATTGTTTATCTGGACAGTACTATATGATTATTTAAATTGTAGAAACATTTATAATATTGGTATAGCCTAGAGGTTATCAGTAGCAAAAACTAAACTAATCCAGGAAATATCTGATAACAAAATGTCATGTCTTAAGTGGTTTCATTTCACTATTTATTATAACAATAAATTCAGTACGAAGTATTGCCTCGTCTTAATCGAACTACTACTTGTAGTGCCTTGGTATGCTTCGAATTAGCTCACAAATCACGTCCTATGGGATGCGCTACCATTTTTCTACCTGAGCGTTTGTGGGAGGTTTGGATAAGTGCAAACATCTCTGTGAGATTCATATTCGGACTACATGTTGTCCAATTGGTTGTTCGAATGTCTTGAACTTGAAAATAATTTATCACTATGTTTGCGACGTGAGGTCTTTCATTATCATGGATATAGACGAATTTCCGACCACAATTTGTGCGTACGGACGAACATGCTCATGCAGAACTTCATTCATGTACCGCTGAACGATTAGAACACCATTTCGAACAATGCTAAGCTCAGTACGGATATCTAATTTGATACGAAGTCGTACCATTACCGGCCCACCACCAGAAGGAATAGTTTCACGTACTGCATTGGAAAGGTAACGTTCTATCATTACCTAACAGAAGATACCTAGACTCATCTGTAAAAATCGGAGAACGCCAGTGTCTCACTGGCCAGTTAAGGTATTCTCGGCCAAATTCCAATCGCATTATACGATGATGTCTGACCAGTTTGAGCACTTTAACGGGTGTTCTGGACCTTAGAGTAACTTCGTGCAGTCTATTACGAAAGTTTATTGACTAATTATGCACCGAGGCGGTGTCGAATGTCTGCTTAAAGATCTCGTGCTGTAGCTGTACGACTGCGGCTTGCAAACAAAGAAAACCGTCTTTACCTGCATTAGCTTTTCTGTTTCCACCACTACCAGGACGTCTATTAACAAGCCCTCTAACGTGTCCAGAGCTTCCACACAGTTCCCTTTGTAACTTACAATTGTTGAGTCACCTACCGCTGCGATCGCCCTTCTTGTAGCAAACGTACCGCTTAAACAACCTGTACTGACATTATTTATCTTATCATTTACAGTACATAACAACTACACTAGCCTGTAATAATAATCTGCACTACTTTGTTTTTTGTCACTTAAGATATGTTACTTATATGACATTGATGATATTTTTGTATTATGTACAAAGTATTAAAGACAAAGAATTGGTTTTCACATACACCAAGTTTGATTAATATTCCTAAACTGAAACTTAATGAAAAATCACTTTGAAAAAGTGACTAGTTTTTTCTTTTGAGTAATGTATTATTTATTCGAAACAGCGCAGACCATCAGGCTTTCTAATAGCCGTTAAAAATATCTATTGTCTTCTTGCTTAAGCCTATAGTTTTTTTTAACTTTTAGTTTTTGCCCACCGGTAACAATTAATGACATACCCGTACCTACCAAAACAGAGGTGAAATAGGGAAGACGCATCCTTGATCAGAAACTCACCTGGAAAAACACACCTTCAAACAAAACGCAGACAGATGGACCTCAAACTTCGACAAATGTGCTGGCTTGTCGGTCGAACTTCAAGACTATCATTAAGTAACAAACTACTTTTATAGAAAGCAATTCTTAAACCTACAGTGTGTCCCACTTAAGACCTTACCACCATCGTAACATTTGCATTTTTCAACCGATTTTCGTAAACTTTTTTTTGTTGGATAGATCTCAGAAAAATGCTTTAAACGCATATGCCACTTGTTATGACGACTAAACTCGTGGCCAACTGTGATCTCTTTTTGGGGTCGAAATTTAGAGAAGTACTATTAGGGATTTTTTCAGTGCAAAAATAACCACAGATTCTTATTCGGGACCACTTAAAACCCTACTATACTCATTTTTATCGCTCTTATATACAGGGTGTCCCAGCTGGGACATTTTTAATTTTTTGATAAGAAGAAAAGTGACGCGAATTAAACACATTTAGTGGATATTCTAATAATACCGAATGCTTCCCAAGAAACAACTAAATTTACCACAGGGTAGTCCAACAAAAACGTACGCCAAAATTAACAAAATACTTAATTTAAAATGTAAAATTAGCTGTATACAA
>JABXWE010005555.1:0-27091 GCA_014611495.1 Limonius californicus
CATGATGATACAGTGGTTGATTTGGGAGGCGTAGTTGAGAAGATCATTCGAAATTTGGGAGGCGGGGGGGTTGTAGTAGCAGGTGATGGTTATTTGGAGATTGTTGATGTGAAGATTTGCTGCGACACCTTCTAGATGGTGAAATTGTGCAGGGAGGGGGTGTTCAGAAGAGGCCAATTGAGAGGAGATCAGTATGGCTACGCCATAAACATGGTATTAGTTGAGATTGGGTTTTTGATAGGTGTGATAGCCTGTGAAATTAATGGTGCCTGTTTTTCGGGTTTCCGTGATAGCAAGGACAAAGAGATTGTCAGTGGAGAGGAGATTCCTGACGGGCTGGAATTTGCGGGTTAAACCGCCGGTGTTAACTGTGCCAAATTTTAGATCCATTAAGAAGGTCCGGGGGCAAGAAAAAATATGGGGGGCGGAGGGGGGCTTAATTAAAAGTGAAAATGACAATATTTTGACACTACAAGTACTTTGTTTCAAGAACAGTGCAAACAGTTTCAATTATAGAAAAATTAATTTTAAATGTAACTCCTAGCAGAACAATATCAAACATTTGTCCTTTATTTAAATTATAATATTTGATATAAAATATGTGCAGAGGTAAATATAATAATTTCCTTAGCTAGAAATAGTAAAAATATTTTAATTTTATTTGTCGATGCCTGGGCAAGCGATCACAGGAAGCGGGAAATATAATACAGTAACGCCACACTTACGCCACCTGTCTGGAAGTTGGTTATTACCTTCAGAACGAAATTCCTTTGGCTGACTAGCGAAGTGGTCATCGACGGCTTGTTTAAGTTCGTTATCTGAGTAAAATCTTCGTCCTCAAATATTTCTCCAATTTTCTAAATAGATAAAAATCAGACGGTGCCGCATCTAGCCTGGAAGGTGGGTGATCAATCTTCTGAAACCCGCATGCCTCTAAAACAGGCATGACCTTTCGAGCCTTACGGACTCTACATTGTCATGCAAAAGCAAGGTGCTTTTCTGATGCAAATGTTGGCGGTTGTCACAAATGACTAGGCTTAGGATAATTATGGATTTATGCAGAATACTTACTGGGAAATGCTAAGAGGATTACCAGGGTTTGAGTGGCCCTGTTGCGTTAACGGAAAAACCTGTGAAAGTTGAAAGCCTAACAATTCATCATTTCATCAACAATCAGTTGCTATTTTAAACCAGTTTGTGAAGGATTATGATGATTTCACAATAGATAGGCGTCTGTTATTTTGTAAATACTGCGAAGTTCCTGTTGTGGCAACCAAAAAGTTCCAAGTTACGCAGCATCGCCAAACCGGAAAACATGCAAGTAATCAAAATCGAAAAAGAGAGAATAACCAACGGAAGTGTTGATTTCTGCTTTACCAAGGCCTGGACCTAAACATTCAGAATTTAATTAACAAATTTCTAAGGCTTTTATTAGCGCTGATATTCCGTTGGCTAAATTAAAGAATGAAGTTCTTTGCAATTCTTTGGAAAAGTACACGAAACCGAATACGCCAGACCAATCGACATTAAGAAAAAATTATGTTTCCGAGTTATATATGCAGCAACATTACACTAACTAAGAGATAAAGTAAAAGATCTCAGTATTTGGATGAAACAGCCGATGCAGAACAAAGATGCGTAGCAAATTTTGTGTTTGGTATTTTAGAGGTAAACGAAGGAAAAATAAATCATATCTGATGACATTAGAAAACAGTTGCTGCTTTTTTCAACGACTCTCTAAGCTTATTGTGGACATCTGGAATTTTATATGAAAAAGTACGAGTGCTTTATAGTGATGCTGCACCATATATGTGCAAAGCAATGCGAGGACTGCAGATTTTGTATCCAAACATGATATAGGTGAGCTGTTTAGGACATGTTTTACACCGAGTAGCTGACTTAATTCGCAATCTTTATTCAAACGTTAACGTACTGATATTATCTGTGAAAAAGATTTTTCTCAAAACACAGAGTCGTGCGCATAAGTTTCAGGAAGTTGCGGGGAACGTTCCACTTTCGTCCACACCAATCACTACAAGAAGGAAAACTTGGATCGACGCTGCTGTATTACCCTGAGAATTTTAAAACTGCGACGAAAGTTGTTAATGAATTCGACTCTAAAGAAGCGCAGGGCATTGAAAAAGCACAGGGTATTCTGAGAAAAAGGATTTGATATTTATTCGAGCTAATTTGTCTTGAATTTCACCCGCAATCTCTGAACTAGAAGCGAAGGGATTATCTTTACAAGACAGCACTGAAATAGTAGAAGATATGATTAAGGGTTTAACTAAACTCATGAAAAAGGATTTCCTTAATAAATTCAACGAAGTGCTGTCAAAAAATACGGGCTATCATCAACTGAAGAATATAAGGGGGTGTTGCCAAATAAAACCGCCCTTGATGCAAGAAATGAACATTTAAATATCATTGACTTTGTAAATTATGAATTTGTACCAACAGTGTCGTGTGATGTCGAGAGTCTTTTCACAGTACAAAAATATTCTTACTGACAATAGGCGCAAATTTACATTCGAAAATGTATTACTCCACGTTGTCGTTAAGTGCTATTATGATTTGTTTTTACAATTTAATTAATTTTAAATTAGTATTTTTTTGTTTTTTGCTTAATATAAATTAAACAATTTTGGATTTAAAAAATTTTTGTGCATTAATAGAAAAATAAAATAATGTGTTCACATAACGTTAATGTTTCTTTTCCAGTTAGTTGAATTCTTAGTGAATATTTTGGATGTTTTTGATGCATATTTCTATGCACATTTTGAAGTTGTGTAGTGTATAATTATTCTAAGTCTACAAATGATGTTGCTTATGTTAGATATGAAGTGAGGTGCAGGAAGTAGAGTAAGTGTCAATATGTATGGTATTGAACCGCCATGGTCAGTGTTATTCTTGTAATCAAGTTGTAACTAAGAATTAAACAATAAAGTAAGAGGGTATGTATCCTTATTAGTCTATGGTTTCATATACA
The DNA here is from genome assembly GCA_014611495.1 of Limonius californicus. Classification (NCBI taxonomy): domain Eukaryota; kingdom Metazoa; phylum Arthropoda; class Insecta; order Coleoptera; family Elateridae; genus Limonius; species Limonius californicus. The sequence goes on from JABXWE010005555.1 coordinate 2,990, forward strand.
ACATAATTGGCGACGAGGATAAACCGATAAAGCATACAGAGGAGAAATTCTATTGCGAGAACGTTTTAGTCAGAGCTAGTCCAACCTCCACAACGAAAAAGTCAAGTCAAGTCTTACTGCTACAATCAAGAAGACGAGTCAGAGCTAGTCCAACCGCCACATCGAAGAAGTCCAGTCAAGTCCTACCGCTGTAGCAAAGTCGAGGCAGTCTAGATCATTTCTATCGGCAGAGAAGTAGTATAAATCAATAGAAAATGGCATTATTTGATCAATTAAGCGAATTTAAACCGGAAAAAGAAGAATTTGTGTCATACGTAGAAAGATTCGAGCAGTTTGTTATAGCGAATAAAATAGAAATTGAGAGGAAGGTGGCAGTGTCCCTAACAGTCATAGGGCCAGAAGTGTACGGCACATTGAAAAATCTGTTATCACCAGAAAGTCCTTCGTCAAAAAGCTGCAAAGACTTAGTCGCTGTATTAACCAATCATTTTGCACCAAAGCACATAACAGTAGTCGAGCGTTTTAAGTTTTACAAAAGGGATCAAAAAGAATGCGAAACCGTATCGGATTATATTGTTGAATTGAAATGTCTGTCAAAATCATGTAAGTTTGACAAATTTCTCGATGAAGCACTAAGAGATAAACTAGTTTGTGGAATATTTCAAAACGAACCCAAGGGAAATTACTTTTAGAAAGTGAATTATCATTTGAGAAAGCTTGCAAAACAGCCTTAAATATGGAATTAGTAAAGCTAGAAACAAAGGTGCTAAATCCGAGCACATCGGTGCACAAGGTTACTACGAATAAGTCAAGTCGCACAATACCCGTGGTAAAACGAAATGTGCTGAAGCAAATGGATACAAGGAATCAGTCCAGTAGTCCAGCAAGGAACCGTGGAGGGACGATCCAAGCAATGTCGAAGATGTGGTCGTTTCCATAGTGAGGAGTTGTGTCCAGCAAAACAATGGGAATGTTTCATGTGCAAACGTAAGGGTGATACATCAAGAGTATGCAGAACACGAAGCGAACGAGTCAAGAAAGTAGAAGTCACAGAAGAAGTCGAGGATGTGCCAGAAGAATTGGAAGCGGAACTGGAAATAAGAAAGGTCGAAACCACCACAATCAACAAGTCGATTGAGGCATGTTTCATGGATGTGGTAATAGAAGGTAAAGTGATAGAAATAGAAGTGGTCACTGGAGTAGGAGTCAGTAAAATGAGCTATGCTGATTTTAAGAGAGATCTTAGTAAAATTAAGTTAGAACACTCTAATGTAAAAATTAGGTCGGTATCAGGAAATTCTATTGAAGTATTGGGTAAAGCTAATGTAAATGTAAGAGTAGTTAACGGAGTAAAAATGTTACCAATAATTGTTGTAAAGGATAATATTGCAACACCTTTGTTAGGTAGAACTTGGTTAAACATTATTAAACCAAACTGGAGAGAATCGCTTACCAAGGTAGATGTAAAGGGTATTAAGAAGAAGTCAGAATGGGATATTAGTTGTAAGAATAGTTATCCTAATGTGTTTTCGAAAGACAGGTAACAAATGATAAGTAATTATAAGGCTCAAATATGTCTAAAACCTGATGTGGTAGCTGTATTTTCCTTATGCCCTTCAAGAAGCTTTAACAAGGAATAAGATGACCTAGTCAGAAGCGGAGCTAGTCCCGTTGTAGTCGTACCTAAGAAGAATTCAAAGTCTGCCAGGATTTGTCTGGATTTCAAGGGTACCATAAACCCCTTGTTGAAGCAAGATCATTATCCATTACCAAGGATCGATGAGATTTTCGATAAAATAGGTAACGGAAGCATTTTTACAGTTCTCGATTTATCCAATGTATATCTACAATTGCAAGTAGATCAGGAGTCGCAAAAACTTCGGTCTAGGACGTTTCAGCGCCGCCGGTTCATCGCCGCCGTTTCATCGCCGCCGTTCCATCGCCAGGCTCAGTTCATCACCGGCCGATTCACCGCCCGCCAGTTCATCGCCAGGTATAGTAATAGTTATCGTCGTGTATGTGTTTAACCACAAAAACGTTTTTATTGCTCCGGGTACTTTCAGTTTATTTGTCAAGAAAAACTCCGTTAACAGTACCTACTAGTACAGTTAAATAATATAAAACACTACAATTAATTAAAAACCAAAAGGTAGGCACAGTTCAATAATATTAAATAAACTGTATCTTTTTTAATAATTATAGTTCGTTAATTGTATAATAATAGTATATTCTTCAACGAGTTTAGAATGACAGCTATTATTCACAAGGATGAAAATCATCCGAGTGAATAATAGCTATTCTACACGAGCAAGAGACTATACTTTCTCTACGACTATTTCATAGGAAGTTACAATTTTTGGTCCGAATCAGTATAATAAAAATTTTGCTTTAGATGGACGTATGTTGGTTCACTAACCACAACCATTTTACGCCGTGTACACCATTGTGTACTGTTTCTGCGATTTCTTCGGCAGTAGACACGTCTTTTTCGCGGTTTCCGTTATTTCTGGTGGCGAACACATTTCAGCGTTTTCGCTGTCTGAATTACTCGTACCTAGTTCTTACTGTTTTTACGAATACGAAAATTTAAAACTGTTTTTGACAGTTACTTCAAAAACAAGTGGGAGATCCCAAGCGCTAACATGCCACGCCCACTAGCTTCCGGTTCCGCAATTTATCATTGGATTCTGATACAGAATCCCACTGAAATAGAGAACAGAATCCAAAGGAAATGGAGAATATCTATCATTCTTCAACTAAAAAGGTATATGTAACGAATACATTATGTTATAGTCGTAGAGAAATAATTTTTAAATAAAGATTTAAATATGAAATCTCAAAATATACTTTTTCAGTTTGTGAAGAATTTTATTAATTGTTTTAATTAATTAAAGCGCATTAATTGCCTGCAGCCTTAAATACTACCAATTTTCAAATAAACTGAATTGCTGGAGTACCTACCTATATTGTTACAAATTGGCATCATACATATAAAACATTTACAGGCAATACATTATGCGATTAAACGGCGGCAATAAAACGGCCTCGGCGGTGAAACGGCGGCGATGAAACGGCTCAGCGAAGAATCGGCGGCGATGAACCGGCGGCGCTGAAACGTCCGATTCCGCCAAAACTTCTAACAAAGGTCTATATTGCTATACGAGATTTCCATTCGGAACAGCATGTGTACCAGCACAGTTTCAGTCTGTCATGGATTAAGTATTAAAAGAGATTCCTGAAACAGCATGTTACATCGATGATGTCATAATATCAGGAAGCAACCTTGAGGTATGTCAAAGTAGGGTGAAGCTAGATTTGCAGAACCTGAATGATCATAATATAAGGATCAATGAGGAAAAATGTCAGTTCTTTGTAGAGAAGGTCGAAATATTAGGACATCAACCTAGTAAGGCTGGTATACAATCTATGAAAAATAAGGTAAGTGCAGTTCTAAATGCACCCAAGTCCCAAAAAACTTGCAGCAATTACGTTCTTATATTGTTCTAATAAATTATTACAATAAATTATGTTGTGTTATTTTCAAATTCGCCGCTTTATACGAATCAATTTCTTAATTTGTTTGCCGCTTCGTAAGAATTGGTCACGCTATTTTAATTGCCGTTTGTATATTGGATACAGTTTTGGTTACATTGCGTCTTTAAAGAACGGAGAATTGTTAAGCTTGTTCGTGTTTCCCGTCTTGAAATAATTTACGATCAAAGGAGTCCCAGATTTGTTCAAGTTTTTTCTTTATGGGATGTTTTTCACCGTGCAGACGGAATTGTTAGAAAACATTTCTCAGAATTCATTTGTTTTGCTGCATTTCAATATTGCTTCCCGAGGGTTTTCCCAAAACCTGCACGTGGTATTCCTTCTAGAATAAAAATTACGCTGGAGACTGTTCTGCAGCGGAGGGGAAAGTCAGTGGAAGCCAGACCTTTGAGATTGACGGACGTAACTTGTAAGATAGTTTTTTTTCCTTCAGTGGCGCCTCTGTTAAGTTTATCGTATTACCGTGTGCTGTAGAGCATAACCAAGTCGACTTAAGGTGCGGTAAATAAAAATAACAGAAGGTTCGCTTTGGTGCTGGACAATCAAGTTAATTGCTTCTGTCGAATTCAGTTCGGATCTTTGTGAAGTGAAAAGGATTTGGTTCGTTCCCGTCGTCCGAAAAAGCCTCGCTTCTGTCTCCACTTTAACTGACCTAGTTGGAAGCAACTTGGCACTCTACAGGGGTGGAATAGCTACACCTCGTCCCAACGCTGCCCAGAAGAACGTTGTCTTCCTGCCATTTATTTTTTCGACCCCGGAACCGGAAATCGCCGCCGTTGTGCTTGCCTCGCTTTAAGCCATCCACCGGAATTTAAGGTAAAAACAGTTTTGTGTTGTGACAAAGGAACCTTTTTTTGCTCGCGTTAACTTGCAGACTTCAAATTTAATTTCATATAATCACAAGAAAAAAGGACCTTCACTCGCCGTATGTGTTGTTAATTTGTGTTATATTAAAACTACTAGATTATACTCTATTTTTGTGAACTTCAGCGTCATTGGCGTTTAGTAGCTGATTGCAGAACGTAAATCTCGTTGCACCAGTGGCGACGAGTCCACTTCTCTGAACGTTCAAGAATTTTAACCATTTAATTCAAACTTTTTGCGTTATAACTCGTGTCATTTTATTGTATTGTCATATTCTAACTATTTTATTATATGTGTTTCAAAGTTTACTGTCTCTTTTGTACTTGTTGGTGTAAGAATTTTGCAAGCTTTAAATATATATAGGAGGAGGCACAATCACGGTAAGTTCCGTTCCCGTAAGCTGTTGGCTTCTCTGCCTTCCACGAGGACCTACATTCAGCTGGATTTGGAAGGTGGCGCCCACTTATTTTGACTCGCCCTGTACACAACTAAAGATTTTCTCCCATAAGCGATTTTCACGAACTCCCCCTACTCCTCTGAGCTAAGCTGTAGGCCTTTTCCATCCGTTTGTTTACGGGTCGTCGAAAAGGCTCGATTGGCCTGTAACAATATTTATTACCAATGGTATCGACTAAATTCAAATCATTGTATGACTTGGAAAAGAAAAACGTAGCGTTTAAGTGGTCAGTCGAAAGAGAACAAGCCTTCCAAAATAGCAAAGCCATGTTGTTAAATAGTTCGGCTTTGATTACCTTTAAACCAGATAAACCAATAGTAATCGCTACGGATGCATCGCCTTATGGCGTAGGTGCAATAATGTCGCACATTATTGACGGAGTAGGGAAACCGGTCATGTTTATTTCGAGAACCTTATCAAAGGCAGAACAGAATTATGCTCAACTGCACAGAAAGGCTTTAGTTATAATATTTGCAATTAAGAAATTTCACAAATATGTACCTATATGGGAAATCCTTTAAACTGATTACCGATCACAAACTATTATTGTCAATATTTAGTCCTAAGGCAAAAGTACCAATGTTAACCGCTATTAGGTTACAAAATTGGTCACTACTATTGTCCAATTATCAATACGAAATTAAGTACAGAGAAGGTAGTAAAATGGGAAATGCTGATGCACTATCACGGTTACCAGTGGTAGAACCAGAAGAAGATGAACAAATAAATGACGTGAACTTGGCAGAATTTTATGAATTACCTGTTACAGCACTGGATGTAAAAAGGTGCACCGAGGCAGATGTAATCCTGATGGTAAAGCAAAAGCCTAGGACGAAATTGCAGTTCTTGAAACCAGTAGACTTGGAAGGGAAGAGAGAAAAACGAATTAGAGACAAGGTTAAAGAACATGTATTTAGATAAACATAGAGGCAAAACCAGAAGATTTGTTGAAAATGAAAAAGTTCTAGTATTCGACGCTAGAAATAGAAATGGTCAGAACTGAAAAGACGAGAAAATAGCAAAGGTCTTAAGCCCAACGACAAATCTCGTTTTAATCAATAACGATGTGAGATTGTTACATGAGGACTATATAAAACACCAGCTAAGTTTGGAGACGTAGGGATGTCGAAAGAACCTTGAATAAGTTTGCCTATAATGAACGAAGAAGATAATGCTCTTGAGGTATCGAAAGATTCGAGAGAACAGAAGAATCCAGAACTCAATGAAACTCAACCAGAAGGGCCTCCCCACGTAAGCCTAATACGCCTTGCAACTTAAGACGCTCATCTCCGGTAATTACGCGTCCTACAAAGTTAGATTTGTGAGGGGAAGGAAGTTTTAGATATGAAGTGAGGTGCAGGAAGTAGAGTAGTGCCAATATGTATGGAGGTGGTAGTCAACCGCTATGGTCAGTGTTGTTCTTATAATCAAGTTGTAACTAAGAATTAAACAATAAAGTAAGAGGGTATGTATCCTTATTAGTCTATGGTTTCGTATACAACCGCTTAGATTATTTCAAGTTACGGCATAAGTTTCTTCAGTAAGTCTGGTCCCCCTTGGCATATATTCGATCAACAATATTCCCTCCATATCGCAGATAATTGTGGTCATTAACTTCGTAGTAAAAAGTTGGGTGTGGTATTTCTTGGGAGGAAGGACAACCCTTAAGCACCCATTGCAAAGATTCTGGTTTGGTTTTAGGATCCCAGTATTGAACGCAAGTTTCATCACCTGTCACCACTCGTGATAGAAACTCTGAATCCTTCTCTAAAGTAGACAAACTTTGGTAGCAAATTCGTTGGCAGTGCAATTTTTCTTCTGGAATCAGGAGAACCTTGCAATCCACCATGCTGACATCTTACTCAAGCCTAATTTATCATGTAAAATGGTAATGATGCTTCCCTCAGAAATTCTTAATTCTGAATATAAAGCAGCAACTTTCAAACCTCGATCCTCCGGCACCATAGTCTCAACTTTCTGGCACATTTTTTCATTTGTCGCATTTGAAGCTCTGCTCGATCTTGAGTTATCTTCAACCAATTCCCGACCCCAACGAAATTGTTTACATGAAAATTTAACCTTGTAATAAAGACGGAGCTTCTTCTCCATAGACCGCCGTCATCCTGTCATAGATTGCTTTTGGCCCGTTCCCTTCTTTTGTCAAGAATTTTATTACACTTTGGTGTTCAAGTTTTACAACATTCATTTGTAATACAACTGAACACAATATTTTTGAAAGGCGAGTGCACATCTGAACAAAATTGCATGTACAAACTGTCACAAAATTTTTTTCTTTCTTTTTTTATCAGTTCTTCTTTTACAATACCGGTGTCGAGCTTGCCATTCATACATTCGGGATTAATTGAAAGTGATGGGTCCCCTTTGGACTTGAATCACCCTCCTCCCGCTCCCCTCAACTACATTCGTTCTACATTTTTCATAAAATTTATGAAAATATAACATTAATAGCATAGGCCACTTAATCATTGTTTTCATGGCTAGGTAGATGAGTTCCCCTCGTAAAATAAGCAATATAAAGAAGAATTTTGAAAATTGAAATTCACATTTTCAAAAGCTTTTAAACTGCGATAGTACTTTAGCAACCTAAAACATCTAACAATATTTCCATAGTAACCTAACTTTTAATCTTTTTAGAAATTTATGATATCTCCTTCATCTTGCTGCAGTTACTGAAAGCATGTCTTATATGAAGAAAGCTACAGGGTCTGTGAAACAGACACCACTTTAAATCTATCAGACATAATTCTTTATTTTTACCAAATTGGTAGGTACTGTTTTTTTAAACATAAAAACAAACTGTAATAGCTTGAAGCAGCCTGTTTAGCACTTTTAATTTAGTATCGGAGCTTTGTGTTACCTATTAACATTTCCTTAAATTATATTGAACTTTCAATAATCTAAACAACTGGAACTACTTTTCTAAACCCCTAGACAATTGATTCTGAAAAATGGGCAAGATGTTTTGTTATATCGTTGAAACAATTGAATTACAGTTTATGTCTTATATACTGTTTTTTTTCTCATTCATTCATACTACCGTTCCTTCCCCAGAACTGCTTTCGCATTACTTCAGGGGGGTGCGGGCTTCCCTTACACACTAAACATTCATGTAACGTGCACGCTAAACTTAACTAAGCGAAATGCGGTCGCCGCAGCTGAGATTCGATCGCCCAGCGGATTGACTGCATTTTTGCTGTGGCTTCGAGTGGCAATGCGTTCCCGCACTAGACCACTGAGGCCCCTATGTCTTATACACTGCTTATACGGTTTAGTTATAGGTATTATAACGATACAGTGACATAGGGTTAGTTAGTTTATAATATTACAAGTTCAACTAACTTGAAGGATTGATTTATAAAAATTACACATGAACAATCTTATAAATATTATTCCATGAAAATATATTTTCAAAATATAACATGCCAATTAAAGGCATTAAAATGCATATTTATACCTAGTAATAATTTTTATTCTATTGAGTAAACTTACACCTCATTGGCAATAATAAATTTTGAATGCAAACGGTTCCTTTCATTCATGTATGAGTCCTTATATGTTGTCGTAAGTTAATCTTCCAAGCACTATCATAGTCATACCTATTGCCCTTGAGATGTTTCTTGCCTGTATGAGTTCTCATATGTGTTTCCACGTTACTCTCCTAGGAACTTCTATGGCATATGAAAGGCTTCTCTCCTGTATATGTTCTCATATGGCCTTGGAAGTTCATCTTCTCTGCACTTTCATAGTCACGTATATTGCACTTGAAAGGTTACTTTCCTGTATGACTGCTCATATGCCTTCGCAAGGTTTGTTTGTGTGCACTTTGATAGTCACACATATTGCATTTGAACGGTTTCTCCCCTGTATGAGATCGCATATGACATTGCAAGCTTTGCTTATGTGCAGTTTGATAGTCACACATATTACATTTGAACGGTTTCTCTCCTGTGTGTGTTCTCATATGTCGTTGCAAATTCATTTTCTCTGCACTTCCATAGTCACATACATTGCACTTGAAAGGTTTTTCTCCTGTATGAGTTCTCATATGTGCTTCCAAGTTATTCTTCTGCGAACATGTATACTTACATCTATAGCACTTGAAAGGCTTTTCTCCTGTATGTGTTCTTATATGGTGTTTCAAGTTCATCTTCTCAGCGGTTCCATAGTCACATAAAGTGCACTTGAATGGTTTCTCTCCTGTATGAGTGCTCAAATGACTTCGCAAATTTTGCTTCTGTGCACTTTGATAGTCACACATATTACATTCAAATGGTTTTTCTCCTGTATGAGTTCTCATATGTTGTTGCAAGTTAATCTTCCGTGCTCCTTTATAGTCACACCAATCACACTTAAAAAGTTTCTCTCCTGTATGGATTATCATATGTCTTTGCAAATTCATCTTCTCCACGCTTTCATAGTTACATATTTTGCACTTAAAAGGTTTCTCTCCTGTATGAGTTCTCATGTGTCTTTGCAAGTTACTCTTCTGTGCAGTTTTAAAGTCACATATATTACACTTGAAGGGTTTCTCTCCTGTATGTGTTCTCATGTGTTGTTGTAAGTTACGCTTCGTTGTGCATGTATAATCACATACAGTGCAAGGTAAAGATTTCTTGTCTGTATGTATTTTTGTGTACTCATTTAATTTTTCTTTCTCATCAAAACTGTGTGCACCTATACGGGATTTGTTAGAATTTTTCTCAGCACAAGTTGCAATGCTTTGTTGCATGTTACATTTCATCTGCGATTTAGTTAAAGGATCTATTATTACGTAATCTTCATTATGATTGAGAGTTTCCGGTTTTATATCTAGCTTTTCATGCAACAATTCCAACTTGATGGAGAAATCATAATCACATTTAGCTTCATGTTGTAAATCTGATACTTCCAATCCTAATTCCCTTGTTTGAATCTGTTCCTCTTTTACTGAAACATAAACATATTTATGTAGGATTTACTGAATAATACCTTTGTAATTAAGTTACAACAAGGTAATGTTAAATAGAAACACAAACTCTACCATTATCTAATAAATAACAAATTATATTTCAGTCTCTCTTGCCACATAAGCTGCCAAATATTTTGTTAATTGTAATAACTTTTATATATCAAAGTTCATAGAATATAAATTATAAAAATTCATGCATTCCTTGTAGGTTTTCCTTTAATTAAATCCTGTTTTGATGTGCATTTACTTATACTATTTACCTTAGCATTTACTTTAACGTATAACGCAAATTTACCATCTGTTTCCAACTCAGGTTTCGATTGTTCCTGCTTCATTTTGGCATGATGCAAGAAATTGCATGAGGGACTGTAAGTATTTAATGACGAAGCCATATGAGTTACATCAGGTTTGAGGTCATCAGTATTGAATACCAGTTCCGCATTGATGTTCATGTTCTCGTATACTAAAATCAGTTCTACTAAATTGTAATACTGTAATGTATATAGTTAAAAAATACTCACTTTAGATCGTTAATTGTTAGCGTTACTTTTAAATAACAATGTTTTGTAGATATGGAATACCTAACACTCATTTATTTTAGGTTATGTGAATCGCATGGAATTTTTCATTATGTGAACTACTTTTAAATTTTATACAGGATGATTCAAGGATTAGTATATCAACTGCTAATGCCTAACTGTTTACAATTTAACTAAGACAATTCGCCGTAACATTATATTCTTACAGAGCTCTTTGAAATAAGGCAAATCAAGCCATGCAAAATTTGATAAATTTAAGTATCTCCTAATTGGATAGCCTGATGCATGTAATATAAAAATCCATTGCTGAAAAATCATTGGCGGTGTCGTATCTGGTCAAATTTGTAAACTAATGAGCTTTTATGCCGCAAAAAATTATAACTTCGAGGGGTATAAATGAGACATAAATCTGAGAAGTTAAGACACATCAAATGGAAAAAAGAGACAGGTATTTCTACAACGTAATAACGACTCTCAGAATACAACTGAAAATGAGGAACAACCAGCTGATCCCAACAGAATCCGAAATTACATTCCAACACCAATTCAAGACATTAGGCATAAGAGGAGGCACCAAACCAGGACAAGGTTTGATCCTGATGGAAAAATGGTAACTTTAGATGAATGTTATTCTTGCCATTTATTCATAATATAATTCTTGCAGTGTAATTTAAGGTCGGCTCGGTACACTTTTTGTATGTGGATCGAGTTTGTGACGTTATTGCTTCCCCAGCAACCGCCTCAATAAGATAAGTATTTTTATAACTAATTTGTTGGCGGAATTGTTGTCTTCTAAAGCTTAAATTTAAGTTAAAAAGTCTGTTACGATTAGGAATTAGTAGTCAGTACTATCCTTTGATGCAGCGAACAGTGATTGTAGGATAGTCAAACTTTTGTCGGTCTGATGTTCGCACACATTACCGCGGATCCCATTGCTGTTTCATCTTAAGAGGCGAAGCAGTTTCCCGAAGGTAGTGTGCAGGAGAAGATTATTTGTCTCCGACTTTGGATATATGTTAATGTCTGTGTTGATCACCGCGACCATGAGCGACCACAGAGGTGTTCTTGGAGATACACAATTTATTACACAGAGAGAGTATTTCTTTAGTTCTGATGTATAATGGAGGTGCTTTCTTTACTAGGTTGTTAGTGTGGATTTAGTGTAATCGTACATGTATAACTACATCATTTGTTGTCTTCTATAAAACAATGGGGCTTGTCCTGATTCGCATAATACACTTTATGCGGGATTGGTACAATAAGCCTTAATGGGATTCTTAAGGCAGTATGATAAACCGCATCAAATATTTTTAATATATTTTTATTAACTGATCCATATACTAAGCAAACAATCAATTTTGGAGCTTATTAAAGTTTTGTGGATAGAGATGAGGATATTTGAATTGGAATTCCATTTATGGTTTGCCAGGATTCTAGATATGTTCGTTTTTTTCTTGCATTTGTCTTTGAAGGCTTTTATACGCCGTATCCATGTTAGTGGAATCCAATATCTTTCCCAGGTGATTTGTAGGTAGTGTGTCTCTTGTTGTGGTGTACTGTACCTAGACAGCGTTGTTAAATATATACATTGTCTCTTTTTCTTACAAAAGTGTATGGTATGTTCTTTCTATAAATAACTTGAACCCTGAGTGTTATGCCCAGTATTCTAAGTTACTGATAGTATTTTATAGACGTTGGCCAATGGATTGATGGTTTTTTCCCTTGCAGTATACAATCTGTCACGGGCTTAAACGGAATTGTGACACATAAACGACGGCATGCCCTAGCGTAGCTAAGACGAGGAGGGGGAGTTCATTTTATAAAATACACCGCCTGTAAACCTGATCGAATTCGGGATAAAATCGTAATAAGTGAGGGCGCCAATGGGAATATCACTAGATGCGGCACTGATCAAGCTCAGCGTTACTGTATGTGACACATTCAATCATTTCTCACATGTCTGTTATTTAAATAAATCAAATAATGTAAATAAAAAGAAAATTAGAAACACTGAACATGGTAATAATGATTATGAGAGTGAAGACGAAAATGATTACTGTTTTTCGATAAATATTATTAATAGGAAAAATAGAAATGCATGCATGGTAGACTTAATAGTAAATTTTAAGCATACCTATTATAAAATTTAAAATTGACACTGCTGCAAGTGCAAACATAACATGAGTCGAAAAATTAAAACAAGTGGAATTTAACTTAAAGCAAATCAAAAATAAAACAAATGAAAGTTTAATAACTTACACAGGTCAAAAACTACCAATAATGGGTACATCACGAGGTAGAATTTTAGCTAGTAAAAGAAAACTATGAATCAATCTTAGGTTTAAATGCTAGCATATAATTAGATGTTATTACAATAAATAATCACACAAAAGTAGTTGATGTAAGAGAAAAAGAACAAAATTCACATTACAAAGAGTTAATTAAAAAACACAATAACTTATTCAAAGGCATTGGTAAAGTATCACATTGAAATAAATCCTAGTATTACTCCCGTAATAAATATTCCCTTTGCCCTGCAAGAACAACGTAAGAATATATCAAACAACTCCAGAAAAATAAAATATTTGAAAGAGTAGAAGGAAGCGTGGAATGGCTAATGATGTGTCCCTTTTGTATGATTTCTCCAACTATCCGTCGAATTATCACACAACGCAGATTCTTTTTACACTATATTTCTTAAATCAAATGTTACAAAACATAAAATAATTCCAAGGGTGCACTATGACAAATACCACAACAATTCTACAAAAAACGCCAAATTCGAACGGCAACGGTTTCTGTCCTGTATGAGTTCTCATATGTCGTTGCAAGTTCATTTTCTGTGCACTTCCATAGTCACATACATTGCATTTGAAAGGTTTTTCTTCTGTATGAATTCTCATATGTGCTTCCAAGTTATTCTTTTGTCAACATCTATATTTACATCTATAGCACTTGAAAGGCTTTTCTCCTGTATGAGTTGTCATATGTTGTTCCAAGTTAATCTTCTGTTCACCTTTATAGTCACACTTATCGCACTTAAAAAGTTTCCTTCTTGTAAGGATTATTATACGTCGTCGCAAATTCGTCTTCTCCGCGCTTTCATAGTCACATACATCGCACTTGAAAGGTTTCTCTCCTGTATGAGTTCTCATGTGTCTTTGCAGGTTAATCTTCTGTGCACTTGCATAATCACATTTCTTACACTTGAATGGTTTCTCTCCTGTGTGAGTGCTCATATGCCTTTGCAAGTGACCCTTATGTGCCGTTGTATAGTCACATATATTACACTTGAAGGATTTCTCTCCTGTATGTGTTCTCATATGTTGTTGTAAGTTACGCTTCGTTGTGCATTTATAATCACATACAGTGCAAGGTAAAGGTTTCTTCCCTGTATGTATTTTTGTGTACTCATATAATTTTAATTTCTCGTCAAAAGTTTGTACACCTATAAGGGATTTGTTAGAATTTTTCACAGCACCAGTTGTAATGCTTTGTTGCATGTTATACTCCATCTGTGATTTAATTAAAGGATCTATTATTACGTAATCTTTATTATGATTGAGAGTTTCCGGTTTTATATCTAACTTTTCATGCAGCAATTCCAACTTGATGGAAAAATCATAATCATATTTAGCTTCTTGTTGTAAATCTGATACTTCCGATCCTAATTCCCTTGTTTGAATCTGTATCTCTTTTACTGAAACACATACATATTTATGTAGGATTTACTGAATAATACCTTTGTAATTATGCTACAAGGTAAGATTAAATAGAAACACAAACTTTACCATTATCTAATAAATAACAAATTATATTTCCGTCTCTTCTGCCACATATAATTAAGCTTCCAAGTATTTTGTTAATTGTAATAACTTTTATGATATCAAAGTTCATAGAATGTAAATTATAAAAATGCATGCATTCCTTGTAGGTTTTCTTTTAATGAAATCCTGTTTTGATGTGCAATTACTTATACTATTTACCTTAGCATTTACTTTAACATATAACACAAATTTACCATCTGTTTCCAACTCAGGTTTCGATTGTTCTTGCTTAATTTTGGCATGATGCAAGAAATTGCATGAGGGACTGTTGGTATTTAATGACGAAGCCATACGAGTTACATCCAGTTTGAGGTCATCAGTATTGAATACCAGCTCAGTATTGAAGTTCATGTTCTTGCATACTAAAATCAGTTCTAGTAAATTGTAATACTACAGTGTATATCCTTAAAAAATACTCACTTTAGGTTGTTAATTGTTAGCGTTACTTAAATAACAATAGGTGTTTTTTTAAATACGGAATACCTAACCCTCGATTATTTTAGGTTATGTGAACGGCATGGTATTTTTCATTATGTGAACTACTTTTAAATTTTATACAGGATGATTCAAAGATTAGTATATCAACTGCTAATGCCTGTTTACAATTTAACTAAGACAATTCGTCGTAGAATTGAAGGCGGCGAAAGGATGTATCGTCGCAGGAAAATCCTACAGGGGCGCCGGTCAAGCCAAAGCGCTCTACTGAAGGCGGGGAAAGGAAATGGATTCATTCGCAGAGGAAAATCTCGCAGAGTAACAGTTGAGACTATTTTCAAAATGCGGGGGTGATCTTGAACCAATTGTAATATATTGTATGTTGTTGTGTGTGTGGTTGACACACAGAAGTACAAGTGACAAAATGGCGACATGTACATTTCTTTTGTGGCTTCAATAAATCTTTGTAATCTTTGTTATTCATTTCTGTCTTACATATCAGAAGTGGGATAGATTCACGGGTGCCCCATCGAGTGTATGTGAAACCAGAGAAAACCGGAATTCTCTGCAAAAAGACCTTTAAACGCTTGCTATGGAAGCCAAGCGACCACGACGCCATGACGGGGTGCGGTCGTCGGGTTCGAGGCGTAGAAAACGAGACCGCTCTAATTCAAGTTCATCGAGTTCCTTCAGTTCCTCGTCAAATTAAGAAATGAGGAATGAATTAAAACGTTTGCGCAAGGTAGAAAAACAATTCCTGGCAATGGAAAGTAGATCCAGTTTCAATGATCACTCCAGCGACCAAACCCTAATACCTACTGATGTTCGATCCGCAATCTGACCAATCGGTGGATGTATGGGTTCAAAGAGTGGATGAATTGGCGGAAAGTTACGGTTGGAACGATTATTAAACTAGTGGTCAGTAGATTGAAAGGAATGGCGAGGCGTTGGTATGATGCGCAGAATCGGTTGGGATTGAACTGGAATGACGTGAAAGTGATGTTGGTAAGGCAGTTTCACAAACCCCTGCTTTTTGCTAAACTACTACGAGATACCGCTTTGTACGAAGCGCGCGCCGGTCAAGACTTAAGCGAGTACTGTTTTACCAAGCTGGAAAAGATGAAGGCAACCAACTTAGATATCGCGGAAGCATACGTCGTAGATGCAGTGATTGGTGGAATCCCAGATGAGCAAGGACCGCAAGGTCGTCGCCATTCCCAGATACGGTAGAACTGTACGCTTACCTAAGCACATTGGGACGTATGCCAGGGGAGACCAGATCAAAAATAACACCTGTCGGTAGTGTAACGTTACGGATCCTTGTGTTGTGTTTATCTTTTCTTCGTCGTGATCGTCTTAGGTTCGGTTCTAGAATAGTTGAGCTAAATACGTGAAATAAAACACCAGAGAGGTTTAATACCTTTATTAACATCAATATTAACTGCAGACAGTGCAATTTAACTACCTCCGGTATTCACCTGTTCAGGCTAGGAAACTGCAGGAAACCTTAACCGAGGTAGTGCGACGTGATCTCAAGTACATCGATTTCCTTAGAAAATTTAAACTATTTGCTCAGGAATTAGATTTCTGAAGGTGCAGCCAAGTCACCTCAGCGCAAACTACATGTGTAAATTAGCGAGGTAGGTGCAGCCAAGTAATCTCAACGCAAATAAGGAAAGAATTAGATTTCTGAAGGTGCGGCCAAGTAATCTCAGCGCAAACTACAGGTGTAAATTAGCGAGGTAGGTGCAGCCAAGTAATCTCCGCGCAAATAAGGAAAGAATTAGGTTTCTGAAGGTGCGGCCAAGTAATCTCAGCGCAAACTACAGGTGTAAATTAGCGAAAGAATAGGATTTCTAAAGGTGCAGCCAAGTCACCTCAGCGGAAAACTACCAGTGTAAATTAGCTATAGAATTAGATTTCTAAAGGTGCTGCCAAGTAAGCTCAGCGCAAATTACAGGTGGAAATTAGTGAAAGAATTAGATTTCTAAAGGTGCTGCCAAGTCGCCTCAGCGCAAAGCTACCAGTGTAAATTAGCGAAAGGATTAGATTTCTGAAGGTGCTGCCAAGTCATCTCAGCGCAAATTACAGGTGTGAGTTAGCGAAAGAATTAGATTTCTAAAGGTGCTGCCAAGTTCCCTTAGCGCAAAACTACAAGAACTCTGCTTCTTGATAATTCAACCAAGAATCCTTTCCTAACACTTTACTTCTACTTTTATAACCCCAAATGTCAGTGTTTTGGTGGTGGAAAACTGTAAACATGCTGCACGTGTGTAGCAATTTGAAAAACAATTTTACGCTCCATTTATTGTGAGCCCAATCATATTTAGTTAAAAATTAATTTAATTGTATGAGTACTAAAACAGCCGAAATAACTCTCTTCACCTAATCCTCAGCTCCTAATAAATTTTGTATTTAAGTAACACGTTTCTGTGTGAACTCTCCGCCGGGGGGTGAAGGCAACAAGGAACCGTTCTTCGTTGGTTGAACTAATGAATTTTATGGCCCCATTAATTTTGGAACTTAATAATTTTCGTAAAAATCTGAAGACCAAACCAAATAAATAACTCCCATAATTGAGTTTTTAATTAACACGTTCATGCGTGGGATATCACACATGAGGGTTGAGTTCCACAAAAAAGTAATAATTTAGAAAGGTGATGGCCTAGACTACCCCAAGCATCCATCACAACAACAGATCGCGCGAAAGTCAGCTGTTATTGCCTTTCCTACGTACTTGAGATCGACTAATTCAAAATCGTATTGTTAACCTATTTACCTGGAATACATAGCTGAAATAAAACGCTGGAAAGGGATGTTTTAACTATGAAAATATAAAATTCAACTACTGAATGGGTAGTCGTTTTTACAATTCCATTCATTGTACATGAAAGTGGATATTTATGTATGATCTTTGCCCTCATAAATTAAGTGTCCCCGTAAAGGACAGCCCCTTTTACCAAAGCATAAACACATGTAGAAATGGCCATTTCCAAGATAAATGACGCGTGATTTCAAACCCGCCAACTAAATTTAATTAGCAGTTACCTTTTACATGAAATATATATACGCGAGTACAGATTAAAAATTAAAATTATTGGTATAATGTCCCAAAGTTCATCTGTCTGTAATAAATAAACATAATGGCAAATGCGGTCCGCTACAGTAGTAACATAATAGTGAAACCAACAGCGTCGACCTCATGTGACAGAAAACTAGATATCGTGTGTTTTAACTGTAAAGGTCCCCACCGCGCCGTAGACTGTCCAAAACCCAAACTGGACTGTTTTTTTCTGTAAACGATTGGGTCACGCGCAACGAAATTGTCCCTTAAAAAATAAACGAAGTGATAAGTCGAAATTCAAATCGGACGTAAATCAGATTGCCGTTCTTGATGAGGCAAGGATAAGCCCATTTGTTAAAACAGTCTTTCTCAATGACAAGAAATTCAAATGTTTAATCGATACGGGAAGTACCAATACCATAATTCATAAAAGCGTAGCCAAAACGTTAGGGCTACTGCCAACAGCTTGAAGACGATTTTGTGTTACGCGGCTTTACGGGAAATTGTGTATCAATTGCCGGTAGCATTAAAGTAATCTTACGAGTGGAAGAATGCAGTGTTTTTTTGAGAGTGTTGGTTATGAATGATGACCAGCTGTTGTATGACTGCATCGTAGGCGGCGACTTCCTTACATCTCCGAATGTGATATTAGTGAAGGTCATGGACCAAGTTTATGTTCGCCGGTTACCGGAAATAAAAACAATTCGAGAATGTGGAGCTGTACAAGCCGATGACTCATTTACGCCTATGTTTGCAGACGCGCCACTCGCTTATCAAAACAAGTGCAAGGAATTGTTAACCGAGTTCGATGACCGTATTTGTACAAGTATGGCAGACATAGTAAGACCGATGCTGCCAAACTGATCATTAGGTGTGTCACAATTGAACCTATCGCTCGTAATCCATACCGCTTACCCGAAAGTGAAAAAAACATATTACGTGGTATATCTGACGAACTTCGGGCTAATGATATTATACGTGAATCTGAGTCCTCATATGCCAGCCCTATCTTGTTAGTCAAAAAGAAAACCGGTGATTATCGCATGTGTGTTGACTACAGACGATTAAACGCCATCACCATCAAAGATAGATACCCTCTTCCTTTGATAGATGACCAGCTGGATCGGTTGGGAGGCAACATGTATTTCACAGCTCTTGATCTTGCATCGGGATACTACCAAGTACCGGTAGACGAAAATACGATTGCTAAGACAGCCTTTGTTACCCCAGATGCTCCCTATGAGTTCCTACGAATGCCGTATGGGTTAACAAATGCAGTTTCGGTATTCCAACGTCTAATGAATAATGTGTTGGGACCATTAAAGAACTCTATTGCGTTCCCGTACATAGATGACGTCATAATACCGTCTACCACCATTGAAGACAGATTACGTAGGTTAAGATTGGTCCTAGATGTTTTCCGTAAGCAAAATTTAACGCTAAACTTGGCAAAGTGTAAGTTTTTCCAGAAAACAATAGAGTACCTCGGTCGCGAAGTAAGTGCTGACGGAGTACGGCCAGGCCAACGGAAGGTCGAAGCTGTGCTAGGAATGAGTGTACCGAAAACTGTGAAGCTAGTGCGACAATTTTTAGGGTTGGCCGGTTACTTCCGAAAATTTTTGGCAAATTACGCTAAAGCTGTCGAACCCTTGACTAAACTGACACGAAAAGACATTAAATGGGATTGGAAGGCCGAGCAACAATGCGCGTTTGAGTCTGTTAAGACTATGTTAACGTCAAGGCCGGTCTTGGCAATCTTTGACCCTTCGTTGCCTACTGAATTACACACAGACGCCTGTTCGGTCGGAGTGGGAGGTATTCTCTTCCAAGAATACCAAGGTGTGCAACGCGTTGTGGGATACTATAGTAAGCAAACAACACTAGACCAACGACAATACCATAGCTATGAACTCGAAACTATGGCCGTTGTCTACGCGCTACAGCATTTACGCATTTACTTAGTGAGTCTTCAATTCACTGTAGTCACAAACTGCAACGCTCTGCGTACTGCATTCTCCAAGAAGAACCTGATTCCACGCGTTGCCCGATGGTGGCTTACCGTACAGGATTATACTCTCGACATTAAATACCGACCCGGGGCCCGTATGCCACACGTGGATACACTTAGTCGGTATCCTATGGATCGCATTCACAGTATTGACATTACGGAGGGTGATTGGATTTTGACAGCTCAACTTCAGGACGAGCAGCTGGTGCGAATCCGCAAGATTCTTGAAGGCAAAATAATAAACTCCGAGACGCGGCAGTATTTCGTTAAGTATAAATTAAAAAACAATAAAATATACCGCCGGTTACAAAACGGAACTGATTTATGGGTAGTGCCTAAGACAGCCCGATTTCAAATTCTACAATTGTGTAACGATAAAGCTGGACATTTAGGGGTTGAACACACTATCCGACGAATTACTATGAATTATTGGTTTGCGAAAATGAGACGATTTGTAACAAAATATGTATGAAGTTGTTTAAATTGCAATTATAAACATTGCGCTGGAAAAAACAAGGCAAACTGCACCCTTCTTCTTCTTCTTCTTCTTCCCCCTTTAATTAGGCTATGCCTGTTTTTCTTTAACGACAGCTTATATCGGTGTTTCAGGGTGTTTCGGCTGATGTCGATATCCAGCTCTGCCTCCATCGCTTTGGGGGTCGTCCAACCCTTCTTTTCCCTTGTGGCGTGTTATCTCGAGCTATTTTAGGTAAACGGTCAGTGTTCATTCTGTCAACATGAGCATTCCACTCTTTCCTTCTGGTTTTTATAAATTTTCTGATGTTTTGTATATTGCACTGTTGGCGTATTTCCTCACTTTGTACTCTGTCTCTTAAGGTTTTCCCTGCTATTGCCCTTAGTATTCTCATCTCTGTTGTTCCTAGTCTTTGTCTTGTTCTGCTTGTATCAGTACGCGTTTCTGCTGCATAAGTGAGCAGTGGTCTTACGGCGCTCTTATATATTTTGGTTTTACTTTCTATAGATATGTATTTGTTCTTCCATATTACGTCCCTTAAGCAACCGGAAGCTACGGCCCCTTTATTTGTTTGATGTTGTACCTCTCTGAATATATCTCGCGCACTAGATATGGGGATTCCTAAATATTTAAATTCCAAACTGCACCCAATAGACAAAATTTCTGTTCCTTTTCACACGCTCCACATGGATCATGTTGGCCCATTTGAGACAAGTAAATCCGGAAATAAATATTTACTAGTAGTAGTAGATGCATTCACGAAATTCACCATAATTGAAGCCGCCAAATCAACGAAAGCAAACATCGTGACTCGAACATTGCAGAACATCATGTGTATTTTTGGGGTTCCTAGTCGCATTATAAGTGATCGTGGAAGTGCGTTTATTTCTCGCACTTTCCGTAAATTTTGCGTGTCCTACGCTACCAAACACACGTTGAATGCTGTAGCAACACCGCGATCAAATGGACAGTGCGAAAGGTACAACAAAACCATTGTCAACATGCTCGCAACTTCTAGTGTCGAAAGTGCCAGCAATTTGTGGGACACCCATGTTAAAGACATACAAAGTGCGTTGAACTCTTCATTCAACAAAGGCATAAATACTACTCCAGTTCAAGCATTATTTGGCTATCAACCGAAACCAATGGCTGAGGCCTCACTCCTAAATTCTCTCCGCACAAATCTGGATCGAGTAAACATTGTCGACCTTCGTCAGTATATCAAAGAACACATAACCGAAGACCAACGTAAACAAAAGGCACGTTACGATAAAATAAGACGCGAAGCCGATCGGTATCATACTGGAGATCTTGTTTTGGTGTTAATTACCAGTGAACCTGCCACCGGAACTAGTAAGAAATTGCTGCCGAAGTTTAAAGGACCTTTCCGAGTACTACGGTCGCTGTACAATGACCGCTATGAAGTTGACGACCTTAGAGAGGGCTGTCGAAACCCGAGGCTAGTTGTAGTTGTCGACAAAATAAAACCATGGATTGCAGTGCCAAAGTAAGGCTAGATACGTTTGAGCCCTAAACTGGTATGTATGATAGGTCATGAGACGTGATGACGTGGACAATAAACTTCGAGGCCGTCACGTACACATAAACACCACTGAAAAGGCCACGAGACGTGTTGTCTAGGACGCTAGTTTGCGAGACTGAGGGTGTCTGCTTACTATCTGAGTCACACGTGGGCAGAGATCACACGCCGTATGTAGTGTGAGAAAAAAATTGAAAATTGACCGCTCAACCCGCTAGTTTGTAAACAAGTTCAATGTTGTTTTTCCTATTTTCAGATAACAAAATGTAACTCAGGCGGTCTGAGGACATACCGCGTGCAGGATGGCCGTATGTAGTGTTCTGCGCAAGCTCCACGGCGCTTCGGTGGTCGGAGTTGACACACAGAAGTACAAGTGACAAAATGGCGACATGTACATTTCTTTTGTGGCTTCAATAAATCTTTGTAATCTTTGTTATTCATTTATGTCTTACAATATCTTGCAGGGCAGCATTTCTAACAATTGTTAAAAGGCAGAGGTTGAATTTTGAAAATGATGTGCTTCGGTGAACGAGTATAAAATAATTGTCATACTTTCAACAGTTCGCCCCTATTTATAAGAAGAAACTACGTGACTAAAACAAATTAATGATTTCTTGAAAAATGCGTTCCCCAACTGAACCTTGAAATTTAAGCCAAGTAATTTAATAATTCTGGGAAATTAAATAGAACTGCTCCATAATCTTTCAAGTCGGCAGGCTTAACTCACAAGAACGTACAACAATACAATAAATTACAAAAGATTCTAAATCATGCAAGTTCCTAAAATTACGTGACTAAATTACAAAACAATAATAACCGAGTTAAGATATGTGAATATAAAATCTATTTATAAACATCCTGACCCTGAAACTCGAGACCGCGAAGAAATGACCTAAGATTCAGGGGCGTATTTAAGGGTACTTTCATGGGGGGGGGGAGCTAACACAAGTTTGCCAACTAATTAACAACAAAATTGCCAAGTTTAAAAAAAGTATATTGTTCAACTTTAACTTACAGTTACAAGGTACAAGTATAAAAACTCAATAAACACAGACAAAAAAAAACTTATGGGATTTTAACTCTTATCCTACGTTGCTTTAATTGACCCCATGCCTGGACTATTTTGTCTAAATTGATATTATCTGTTAAATCAGTAGAACTTTTTAGAATTAATAATGCGTCCAGGCGTTCATCGGTCATTGTCGAGCGAATTACGTTTTTTATAAATTTCAAGTCGCTGAATTTTCTTTCGTTAGTTGCCACAGAGAATCCGGCCGTCACAACAAATTGGCACAATTTGAATGCCAATTTCAATATATGTTTCATTTCCGATGATTTACACATAACTTCTTTCATCGATTTTGCCTCGCCGCATTGATCGAATAAAATTTCCAGTTCACTTTGTAATGCAAAAACATCAGGTTTCTTTAGTGAACATGGAAACATTGCTAAAACTGTCTCTAATGTAGGGATTTTGACATTTAGCTTTGAAACTGGAAATTTGAAAATTTCCTCCATGGGTTGGATTTCTTCCAGGCAAGCTTGAACGTTGGATCTTAATAATCTGATTAGCATATTCAGAACCTCCTTAAATTCTTTTCGGTAAAAAACTTTAATTGGTAACTCAGCAGCATTGGTATTAGTATTATCAAGACGTTTAGGCAAAATTCTTCTTCTGTGATGTTTATTAAATTCAGCTTCTACATCAATTAAACAATAATTTGTTAGCAAAATTTTTTGCAGCTTCAATGAGATTATCCATATCTATTTCGTTATTATTAATATCTTCCATTGCCTGTATTGCACTTTTAATAAGCATCATAGCATCCAAAACGTTCAATTCAGGTGACTCTAATGATTCAGTCAGATTTTTCATTTTATACATTACGTTTTTCATAAAAAACATAGATATCAAGAAGTCAAAATTGGAAATTTTTTTGTATAATCCAAACGCTTTTGTTTTTGTTTTAGAATCAATGGAGGGCGTTTTTGTTATATCTTCGAGGAGTTCAAAAATGCTTTCAAAGGATGTGTTAACTGCTTTTATTGACTCGGCCCGAGCAGTCCATCTAGTTTTAGATAAGTTTCTTAATTGAAGAGAATTCTCCACTTTTTGCGTCTGGCTTTCAAAGGCTGAAATCGTTTAGTGCTGGAGGAGAAGAATACATAAAGTTCTTCTAAGATGCCAATAAAATCCGCAATGATAAAACTAGCATTACAGCTGTGTTCGACAGCTGTGTTGGTCCTATGAGCCTGGCAGGGAATATAGGGTATCTTATGACCCACAATTTCGGTTAGTTTTTGTTGTGCCCCATTAAATTTACCAGACATTGACGAAGCAAAATCGTAGGATTGAAAGCTCAAATTGGACA
>JABXWE010005558.1:0-13771 GCA_014611495.1 Limonius californicus
TACTTGTCATCGGCGTTGATGTCTTAGCAAGGAACCGAGTCGAGAGGAGATCTTAAGTCGACTCCTAAAAAAATGCAACGCAGCTATGCAGCAGCTGAAAGTATTCCACCAGATTACAAAATATGTTGCAAGAATTCTAGAACAAATTAACACGTAGGGCTCCCTCCAGGGCAGGAAATTTTCAGCAAACGAACACAGTCAAGCGCGTAGACAAAATATTCATCGGCATTTCTCTTGGATAACAAAAAAAATGGTCTACTAAACTGTATTCGGGAAATGATAAGATAATAATCGGCTACGAAGCGGTTAATAAAGTAAGACTTTAATGCGTACGAAGCGGCAAAATTAAACGAACGTAACATACCAGCTTTCATATTAACACTAAATCTATGTTGTAAATGCGAGCGTCTTCTTAAATGAGGATTTACTGCAGCCCATTCATGAATATTGTCATAATTATTGATACTATCTCGTGTGAAAGAAGCTTCATCGGTCCATAAAATATGCGGTAGTTTTTGATTATTTTGTACCCAATTACAAAATCTTAAACGAGCTTTAAAATCTTCCCTAGATCTTGAACTCTTTGATGATGATATGGATGTAATCGAGCACTTCTTATTATTGTCCAAACCTGGTTTCTACATGTTTCAGTACGTAATGCAATTCTTCGCACACTTAAAGACGGATCTTCTTGTAATAAATCAAGAACTTGTTTATCATCGTTTATGGGTCTACGGACAATTCCTTGGCCGACTGCATGCCTTGCACTGAAAGTGCCATGTTCCCTCAGCTGACAATGTGAACTAAAGAAAATTGAACGGGTAGGAAGTCTTCTGTTGGGATATCTTCTGCTATATTCTTGTTGTGTTGTTAAAGCATTTTCATCACCCAGACCGTAACCATAATGAATGTTTGCATATTCTTCGTTTGAAAATAACATTGCTATTATCACAGTAATAAACTGACAAGTTACAAGCAACAATTTGTTAAAAACGATGTTCAAATATTACCATACAATAGACGCAACTAGATCAGTATGTCAGATATTAGTTAAACTAAAATTTTAGCCACATAAATTATGAAATAAACAATAATTCGTTAACGGTTACGTTTAGGACATATGTTTATATGGACTTTTAGACTCTAAATAAGTTCGGCAGTTCATTCTTGAAATATTGCCGGTACGTTTTGAGACACACTGTACATGAGGATCAAGAAAAATTTCGATATTTAGCTTCTGTCGGAAATACATTTTAGACCTCTAGGAACCCAAAAACATGTGGCCGCATGATCTCATGCTTAGGTTGTTTTTCCTTTGGAAAGTCGTATTTTCCACTGTTATAAGTAGAGAGCGGATAAAAAAAGCTTAAAAAACGGTGAAAACAAACCACTTAAAAAAGCACAAAATTTAGAGAAAAAAAGCATTTCAAAAAGCATTAAAACCGGAAAAAAGCATTTAAAAATACTATAATATTTTTTAATGTTTTATATACTTATTAATATTTTTTACATAGAAATTCTACAAGTAACAGCTTAAAATTAAAAAAAATATATATTTTGTTTAAGTAATATATCATATAGGAGTAGGTATTTAAAAATAAAAGTGTTTTTTATAAATTTCAAAATAACTACAATCTATTCATGAAAACAGTTAACCACTAAATGTTGTTCTAAGTGTTCGATCGTAAAATTAGGTATGTCTTCTATCGCTCAATACATTTTTGAAGGCAGAAAAGCTTCTCTCCACATCCACACTTGTTACGGGCGCATTTTTAAATTTAGCTATTATAGCGGGATCCATTTGAAAATCGGAAACATTGTCTCCACTCAAAATCAAATTTATTTTATTTAATGTTAAAAATCCCTCATTTTTACAAAGAACTTGTTCTGATTTTAATTTGATTTCTATACCAATGCGCCCAGGTACTTTAGAAATTACATCTTTAAAATTGTTTATTAGGTTTGTAGATTCATGCAACGACATTCCCTGCTTTTCTAAAGATTTTATTGTGTAGCTCACAAAATTTAAGTGGGATTTTATGAAAGCTAAATTGTTTTGAAGCTCTTGTTCTTTGATAACTGTTTGGCAGTCTTTCACTGATTTGCTTGCCGTCTCGGGAAATTCGAATATAAAGTTTTTAAACCCTCAAAATTGTTCGCATAGTACATCGCAGCATCTAGCCAAGTTCCCCATCTTGTTAGCACTGGTTCAGGGGGTAATGGGACATCAGGTAATCTCTTCTTGAATAATTGTACCCGTAAAGGAGCTTTTATAAATACTTTTCTTGCATTTTTAATTAAATTATTTACTAAAGTAAATATCAATCTTATTGTTTCAGCAATTCGATTCAATCCATGCGCCAAACATGTACAATGTAATAAATTTTCGTAGAAAATTTTCTTGTTAGAGGCAGCTTTTATCATATAAGGTGCTGCGTCGGAGAGCATTATAAAATTTTGTGACTTAGTAGTGCATCCGGCAAAAAAAAGCTAGTCCATCATTAATGAATTTTGATATAGTATTATTGTTAGTTTTCTTCAATTCCTTTGTACATATCAAAAAACTATTGGTCGCAATGTCTTCATTCAGAACTCCTAATATTAAATTAGCAACATACCTTCCACAAGTGTCTGTGGTTTCATCCACGTTAAACCATAAATAATTGTTGTTTATGATTTCTTTTATTTTCTGTATGGTTTCATTGTACGCACGAACTACATATTTTTTTCTTAGGGTGCTTTCATCAGGAATGTGCATTTTACAATATTTTTCCAAGAATGATTTAAATGCAATATTTTGTAATTTTTTTAAAGGGATATTGGATTTTAAAAGTTTTTGTACAAATCTAAATTAAACTCCATTTGTTCATGGTTTGTTGAACATGATGCTAAAGATTGTGCAATTGTCTGCTGTTTCATTGATTCAGCTTTGAACTTTTTCAAACGTTCTTGTTGTAGTGTTGTTTTTACATGTTGTATAATATTACATTTTTTATCGCATTGAATCTAAAAAATAAAAATCTTGACAAGTTACCATGTAGTTAGGAATTAAAATAAAACTTACCGTTTTTAAACATACTTTACAAAATAATTTATTATTTTCACTTCTTAATTCTGGATGGTTTTTAATCCATTCGTATATGCTGGGTTTCTCCTTTGGCATTATTGATTTGTAGGTTTTTCTGGTAAATAAACACAAATTAATACACCCGGTCACAGTGCACGACTATCCATGAATATGCTGATGAATTCTGTAATAAAATTTATGCACTCGGGTGGTTCCCCGACCGGCACACTCGGGGTTTCCCCATCTTAGTACGATACACGCATATAGTAATTTTGATAAATAAGCAAAGTTAAAATGTTTGCGGGTCAATTCAATGGTGCGGTTTTTTAAATGCGTGTTTCAATATGAAAATTAACGAAAAACGATACATATGCAATAATTATTTCTCAAAACTTTTAAGAAAATGCTCTAAATAAGCATAATAATAGAAAATAAACCTAAAAATTAAAAATAAGCACAAAATGACAAAAAAAGCATGGAAAGCAAAAAATTTTTAGTGTTAAATTATCACATTTTTCATGATTCGTATACATTTTTAGAAATTATCTCGATGCTATAAATATTAAGAATAAGCATAATGGCTAGAAATCCGTTCTCTAGTTATAAGTTATAACATGTAAGTGCATGAGATTCTTTAATTGGGAATCTAGATACAGTTCAAGCCAGATTTAATAAATATGATCGCGGTGCAGATCTACGGTCGATACCTACAATGAATCTAGATAACCATCCGAGATCCAAGAAAGTATGTAAATTGTTTATAGATTGCTTTATATTTCATAATTTATACTGAATTCTTCAATTTACCTCTTCATTATGATGTACTACATAATATGAAACGTTCAGAAAACTACAGGCGTTGCTTTCGTTAGTATAGTGGTCAGATTTCCAAAATCTACCACATAATATGGTAAAACGAACTATTCAAACGTTATAGATATTGAATTACTAGCCTGTTGTCACATTTAAAATAAGTGGAGTTTCCATTAATTCGCTTTGGGCGCTTATCACTACACTAGCTAGCAAGCTCACACAAAAAAGAAGTCTCTATTTTATGTAAAAATACTATTTTTGTATTGTATCAAAAAAGAGCTATTATCGACTGATTTTAACTCCTAAATTAAATTATTCGTTAATGAAATCCATATTTAATGTAATTGTCTGCATTGACGTTGTAATACGAATATACGAGTATATATTCTTGTGCGGCAATAAAATATCTCGAAAACATTAATTCTACAACGATCTGCTGTTTTTACCGTCTGCGTCTGTATCTCAGAGGGATATCTAAATATCGAGAAAATTAGTGCTTTCAAAAAGCGAATATTTGTGTATTGCGTTATTTGCCTGTTCTTCCATATTTTCTGTAGCCTATAATCATACTGGTTTTTCTTATTTTGTACTTCCCGTGCCTGTAATTAGAAAACCAAGATGTAGAACCGGGAAACAAATTGCTGTAAGTCTGGTCTATTTTCGTTTGCTATATCGATTGCCATTATCTTTGTTTTATTTTTATTAATTCATAATTCTAGATATTGCCTCTGCGGATCTAAGTTGGGTCAGTAATTTTGCCCCGTCCTAGTCGCCCTTTCCTCCTCATTATATGCTCTAGGTTTAGGTACATCAAACAATGAGAGGGATATGATGCAGCTCTGGCGTACACTTGCTCTGCAACCATTATTTGGTGATCATTTGTTCTCTATCTTTATTCGATAGGTTTTGTTACAACAGACTAATTAGGCAAGTTGGAACCCCCACTTAGTAAAGTATTTTGCATACATGTCTTCATTTTACGTAATCACTGCACTTTGTACTTCTATCTAAATTTATTGCAGAAACTATTACATTTTGAATTGAAAGGCCACCGTTTCAGCAACAGGACACAACGTTAAAAATTAGGAAGAATTCATAGAAAGGAGCTAAATAAATAAAATTATATCAAAATTCTTAAACTATTTATAACACCCCATTATTATAGTTACTTTATACTTCATTTTTTACATTATATAATTCGAATATTTAATTAAATACAATTTTATAACGTTTGCGGAGCTAAATAATAAAATTTAATAAATGTGTTTAGAGTCTTTTTACCAAATGATTTTTGATGTATTTTAAACAATAAGGCCAATTGTAAAATATTGTTACATTGTTAAAACTTTTTTTATACACGTATTAATTGTAATGCTTAAGGTCTACTAAATAATTTAAATTGATCTTAGCTGAAGTAACAAGTTATGGGTAAACTTGGCGTTAAATTGGCTCTAACACTGATACACATTTTTCATGTTCGTAATTGTTCTGGGCGTACACCTTCTGGAAGTGTAAAATATTTCTACAGACGATGGTCTTTCAGTTGGATAGCGCCTGATTTAAAATTGCGGGCTGCAATCACATTTCCGTAGCGTGCATCAAAAATAAGCAATCAATCCTTATTTGCAAACATCTTACTTAAAATTTATGGCATCTCGACTTAGTATTTTCATAAGTAGTAACTATTGATCAATTTAATTAAATTAAAGAATAAGAGATTGGCGTTGTTATGCAATGTGTAGTTCGGGTTAGTTTTAAGGGGTGTGGGAAAACTTAGCTGGCTTACCCTGTAAACTGTAAGTTCTATATGAATTAATTTAAGGATATTATAAATTCATAAACCCTTACCGCATGTAAATCTTATGACCTAGCGTTTCGCAATCAACTTTCATAATTAATTGCTACTATAATCAAAATATATTCTCTGCCGAAGAATAATGCACAGAGTCGTATATTTTTCATGTCCGTCGTCGCTGCTGCAGGACGTAATTAATTAAAGCTTTGTACTACAATTACAGGCCCATAATTTCCTCAACTAATTCTTCGCTTTTTAATTAAAAACTTTTTATTCTTTACATCAATGTTTTCTCGTTAACCCTGCCGAACTGGGCAGCTTCTGTCAAAAAAATTAAGAGAGATAAATTGTTTTTATGAATGCTCTTTAACTTTATATTCGTGGAAAACCATAAATTAATTCTGTAAGCTTTCGGATTATAAAAGTTAGTTGGTTTTAGCTACAAGAAAAATTAATGTCTTAAAATATTAACGATGTCTAGTTTTATTTGTGGTTGAATGATCAATTATGTTCTTCAACAATTTCTAAGATACAATCGTTGCTTACACAAGGGGATTCATAACGTACGGAGGAAACTGAAAGGGTAGTTAGAGGGGCCCAAAATAAAGTTTCTTTGCTTAATAAACTTCTGACCGCTACCCAATAATAAGAAAGTTACAACAAATTAAAGTTAAATCACTTAATGAGCATTTGTTAGGAACTATGGTAGTCACATACGTTTTAAATTCAAATTGGCGATATTTGAGAGTTAATTCAACAAGATTTTAGTTAAAAAATTGATAAAAATATAAAGCAACAGTTAGGGTTATTAAAAATTATCCTATAATTGTCAAAAATTGGGGTTCACTTATAAAGTGCCACTGATTGTTTAATAAAACTATAAAACAAAAGGAAACAAATCGGGAAAAAATTGAAAGCAATTTATTTAATTATTAATACATTGAAATGTCAAAATTAAGAAAGTTTATTTTTAAGTTTTTTGTATAATATATAAATGATAACTTGTTAATGTCCGTAGGCCTCATAATGGGATAAGGATAAGGGATATGTCGTTGAATAAAACCAAAGTCAAATCCCTCAAAATGGATTTAATGTTGTTACAAGTTAACGTTTTCGAACTCACTGAGGTTCATCTTCAGACAAATAAGTGAAAAATTCAAAAATCTGAGGGATTGTAGGGAAAAATTTGTCAAATACAATAAACACCATGATAACTGAATACGCATTGAGTTTGTTACCCGTTTTGATCGTTAGTTAAATTCTATTAATATTCGGCCCAAATGTATGGGTTTTTACATTTCAAATTCAAAATATCATGTAGTACCATGTTGTGATTTATTTTAGAATTTTATTTATTCATTAATTATGCAGTGCGTATTTAGTTATCATGGTGTTTATTGTATTTGACAAATTTTTCCCTACCATCCCTCAGATTTTTGCTTTTTGAATTTTTCACTTATTTGTCTGAAGATGAACCCCAGTGGGTTCGAAAACGTTAACTTGTAACAACATTAAATATATTTTGTGGGAATCGACTGTGGTTTTATTCACCAAGTTAATGATAATATTAGTATAGTTTGGATAAAATGGCTAATAACAGTAACGAGGAATGCATAGACATTATTGTTGTTTATGAAACAACTGAAGAAAACGCTGCACGTGCAAGGCGGATATATTTAGGACGATTTCAAATCGACGAACGCCATCTGAAAATACTTTTCTTCGGGTGGTCCAACGCGGAGGAAAGACTGGCAATTTACAACCTAAGAAAGGCCATGGTGGTGGTAGAACACGTAGATAGGGGGCGAATGTAGAAGAAGACATTTTAGAAATGGCATAATTATGCTCATACAACTACGAGTACACGCCAAATTTCCCATCAGTGGAAGATTCCCAGACCTTTGTTTGGCGCACATTCAATACAAATGGTTTGCACCCTTACCATCTGCAGAAGATGTAAGGACTCACTCCTACTGATTATCGTTTACGACAGCATTTTTGCGAGTGGTTTCTAAATCGTAGTAACGAAGACTTAGAATTTTCAGTAAAAGTGCTAATGACGGATGAACGCTGTTTTGCCAGGGCTGGTATTCTCAACTTTCATAATTACCATATATGGACTAATGAAAATCCACACCCGATCCGCCAGAGTTTCTATCTGCAGTGTTTTGGAGTGAATCTATGAGCTGGTATTGTGGACAATACCTTAATAGGACCTTTCGAATTGGTGGTTCTTACATGCAGTTTGAACAAGAAATTCTGCCGGAACTTCTAGGAGATATGTCTCTGGATGTGTGACGTGCAATGGGGTTGTATATGATGGCTGTCCTGTGGATTTTAGTCATGCTATACGAGATTACATCGACACCACAATTCTCAGATCTCAACTCTGTTACGGTTTAAAATCGCCGACAACTATACGAGGGCCTGGACGTCCCCAGGGGTAGCAGGGGCTAGCTGACCAGTGAAGAAGGTCGTGGGACTTCGAAGAGGGATGTGCATGGCGCCAGGTAGTCCATCCTACTACTAGGCAGATGCCAAACGAGACAGACCACCAAATTCTCGTTGGGTTCAGACTGTTCTTTTATAAAGAATAAAACACACAAATAGGCATCGGTAATTATGTATCATTTATTCAAGATAAACCCTCCCGAATTCGATACCAAATTACCCCATACAACACAGCATAAATAACAATCTTAATACAATATCAAATGATGATACCGATAGAGGTAGTAGAAGTAAACTGCGACATATAAAATATTATAAACCAATAACAAAGGCGAATGCCACCGTGTATATAGCTTTTAATATTGACAATCATAAACAAAACTGCACAAATTACATATATCATATTCTTTGGTAAGCTACCTGTAGTAGCAGCTTCTCACTATTAATCAAATTCAAGGTAGATTGAACAGGAGTTACTTACTCCGACCTTCCGGGTGCTTCCTTCGAGGACGACGGCCACAATCTCCACCAGGTCGCTCCTCGCCGCACGCAGACTACCAATCAGGAGCGTCAGTTAGAAGAGGGGATCCGCTCCGACAAAGCTGCGTGATCAAATGGAAAATTTTGGGCTCGGAACGACCGATATATGTAGACTGACGTCAGTGATACCATTCACTTTAGAATTTGGAAATGGATAGCGAGATAGTAGCGGTAGCTCTGACTTCGGACTTTTCGACGTACGTGGCTACTGTAGTAACGTAATCCCCAATGTAAAGCCTCAACAACGAGAATATGAGGCCTCAGCGTTTCGAGATCACACAATCTAACCCACTAAAAATACTCGACTCCAAGAGCCAGGAGTTCCTTACATTAGTAACCCCAAACAGCAGTCACAGATTTCGCATTCGTTATATCTGGCTAGAAAAACGCGATTTTAAATCACCACGAATGTGAAATTTGAGGACACGTCGTCTGAAAATTTAGTTTAACAGTTACGAACGGCGCACTACACTCTTTAGTGGCAGCTAGACCAAGACTCTCTTTCCCCAGGTGTCACCCCCCTTATTCTAACGATGCGCAAAATAGCGTAACAACCCTCTTGCTTTTTCTTATGGGATACATGAAAGGACTAGTATATACCATCGACGTTGCTAATCTGTGAGTTACGGCATCGTATCAGTGCTGCTACAGAGCACTTAGAAAACAGCAAACGGATTGTTGGAACCATCGTGCGCAATTGTACGTTGAAAAGCAGGGTCAGCAATTCGAACAAATTTTGTGAATGTTTACGTTTTGGTGGAATTGCAATTCATGTTTCGCGACATTGCAAGTTTTCCCAATTGAGAGTCTTATTAATTAAAGCTGTACCTACTTACTGTTTCTGCCATTATTTAAGTGTTTTCTGCATAATTTAATTTAAAATAACAGCAAGGAAATTTTGTAAGAAGTGTGTTTTTTTGAAAACGAGAAAGCAATGATATTATCTTTAATTCTTCCTCATTAATGTCAGCGGATTCAATAGTGGGCGTTATTTATAAGAACTTTAACTTGCTGTAACTGTAACAAAAAACGATACCTGGGTTCCCTCTAACTACCCTTGCAGTCTCCTCCGTACGTTATAAATCACCCTGTTTATACAGCTTGGCACAGTTATTGCTCTTTAGCCCAGTGGCCTACTTACTTTTCCATGACACTATATGAAAGGGGAACCTATATAAATAATCCACTTTATCAAAAATGATTTTTTTTTGAAATTTGTGTTAATAATTAATTACTGTCGGTTTACACAGAAGACGCGCAGTTTTAGAAATTCGTGTCCTATAGTTTGAAAAGCACCATCTGAGGCTAATAAACATTAAACGATACACCACACCGTACAGGGTAACTTTGAAGTACGCTGCAAATTGTACTCTATGTGTTGAACACTAAAACAAAGGGCAATGAAACTGGATTATTCAAGACATACGAGGGTTGTTCTCTTTCCGCTGAGCTTATCTAGCAGGCTGTTTGCAGAATGTTTTGAGGAAATCACTCGAGTGTTTGGTGACAAGTCGTGTTCCTTAGCTACCGTAAAGCGGTGGTACAATGAATTTCAACGTGGTCGACTTTCCCTAAAGGACAACTTTCGAGCTCCTAAGCCAAAAACGGCAGTTGCCGAAAAGAATATTGGTAAGTAAGCTTTGTGCCAGTTGAATTCCCTACAATTTGACTTCAGTTAAAAAAGAAAACCGTGTGGCATGTGTAGATCTACACTGGATCGCTTTGACAATGGATCGTCTCATTTGGTGTACAACATCATTACAGATGATGAAACGCGGGTATACTGCTATGATTGCAAAAGAAAGCAAGAGTCGGTAGTTTGTGTCTTTGGGAATGAACCGGCTCCAACAAAAGTTGTTCTTTAAAAAATCCGAAACAGAAAGATAGTCGCCACATTTTTTGGAATTACTGGACATGTTTCCACTGTAGCGCTGGAGGATCGTCGTACTGTTAGTTCTAAATGGTACACTATAGTTTGTTTGCCTGAAGCTCTCAAAAATGTTCATGAAAAACGTCCAAGGAAGGATCATCTTGCATCAAGAAAACGCTCGGGCGCACACCGCTGCTCGAACGACTGAGTATTTGAATGACCAAAACATTGAAATAATGGATTATTCGCCGTATAGTCCAGACCTAGCACCTATTGATTTCTTTTTATTTCCGCGTGTAACGAATAAGTTACTGGGTTTAGGTTTTGCATCAGCCGAAGAAGCGGTTGACGCATTAAAAATGAAATAAATAACCTAACGTGGGAAGATTGGAGAAAATGTTCTGAAGATTAGTGTTCACGGATGCAAAAATGCATTGACTGTGGAGGGGAATACTTTGAAAAATTATAAATAAATGTGTTTTGTCAATAAATTGTGCATTACTTGACTAGGGTCAGCAGAAAGTGAACAGCCTTGGTATATCAGCAACCGCTATTCCGATTTTTTAAAACTATATAAAGAGCTCCAAAAACTAAGTGTCAGTATTTAGGTAAAACTACCAAAACTTTCCATGACCAACTTGCACCTAAAAATGTTTTTAATATATTTTATTCAATAACGCTGGTATGATTTGCATGGCTGAAATAATAATATAAAATTCTACCACAATAGTTACAAAAAATTAAATCCTATATAATTAACAATTGTGTATCGTCTTCCTTGTAGAAGTTTCTTCCATTTGTTGGGATTATTTCTGGCATTTTTTAAAGCAGCTAAAATTTTGACCAGGGGTTTGAACTCTGAACCTCTTTACAATCTCAAAATAAATGAATGTAATTATAATAATAAATGTCCTTGAAACAACGAAATTTTCAAAACTGCGAGGTTAATAGTCTCTTTGAATTTAATCGAAATTGTAGTGGTTGTCATCATCAATTATTAACGATTCAATACCTTTCGCGTTAATAGCATGAGACGCTTTCCTTTAATGCGTAGCGCTGTTAATAGCAATACATTTTAGTTTACTGCTATTTCCAGTTTATGATATATTAAAACTTCTAAGCTCTGCCGTGAAAGCACTATCAAATCTTGGTTACTGTTGTGGTGGATAAAGTGCATTTCTTGCTATAAAACAAACATTTATGTTTCTTGATCACACTCTATCAATGTTCTCTAATCCGGGGGATAATTGAAATGAACTAGGATAATGTCGCTGTATCCGCTCTTTAAAATTGATATCATTATTTGAAAAGAAATATATGATAATACTCAAAGCAATCCTTTAAGTATCTCTGACTCTAAAAGCGAAGATAAAATAGATGCGCTTATTCGGGAAAAATATTACCGGAAAATAATGTCACCAGAAAATAATGTCACCAGAAAAATTGTCACACAGAGTAAATGTCACCGGAACAAATGTCATCCGGATCATGTGATGGGCCAAACGAGCTTTTTCGTCGACCCGCAACCGAATAGGTGGAAAAATGCCGGCAGCTTAGCTCAAAGGAGTAGAGGGAGTTCACGGAAATCGCTTACGGGAGCAAATCTTCCTAGTTGTGTACAGAGTGGCTCAAAATTAGCGGGCGCCACCTTCCAAATCACAGCTGATTGCAGGTTCTCGTGGAAGGCCGAGAAGCCGGCAGCTTACGGGAATCGAACTCACCTTCATTGTGCCTCCCTCCTGTTTAGAAAGCTTGCAAAATTCATGCACACACAAATTACAGTTAATTTGAGCGCTCAAGAGGAGGGACTCGCCGTCGCTGGCGCACGTTATTTAAAATGTCCAAACGACTACGTGGTCAGTGGCGTCGGAGTTTACACGAATAGCACAATATATATAATTACTCTTTATATTTAGTAATAAAAAAAAGGTCGCTTCTTGTTACATAGAAAGAAAAGGTTCAATCACTTAGAATTTTGCAAGTTTACGCGTAAATTTTTTTTTTTCGTTTTTCCCAAACAAGAAAACCACGTCCTTCACCTTGAATTCTAGTGAAGGCAGGCACAATTCTGGGGGTTGTTTTCCAGATGCAGGTACAGTCTGGGGTACTTTCAGGTCCGGGAAATAAGGTAGATGACTTCTTCAGTAAACTTTGGGACGAAACATCCGTTGGTACGCCCCTGGGAATTGGTTTATTTCCACTTTCGCGGGTTCAATTCGCTTGTATCCGAATGAATCGAAAGAACAATTACACTTAATTGCTCTGTATCCAACGCTAACACTGCTAATATTTATTCAGATCCGACTTCGTCGAGATCATCTTTTCACCTAAGGGAAAGCTATGATACGGTAAAACTTGATTTAGCAGAGGAGCCGCGAAGGGACCCGTTATCAGGATAAAAAAGGACGTCGTTTCATTTCAAGAGTCTAGCGCCTACTGCAGTACTTAATTTATTAACGGCCCCCGTAGATGGAATTTAGTTAGGCCGGAATCGGCGAAGATGGTAGGCTGACTGAAGAGCTAAACGCTACGTGAACATGCGTTGATCAAAAATATTACACCATCTTGAGAAATATGATGAAATAGTTCTGGAAAGATCTGAAACGTAAATTCGCAGAAAGCTTCCAGGGTCAGACAAAACATGAATCGGCAATTCTAGCCTACAAAGGGAAACTTCAAGGCTTTACGGAATCGGCCCCTCATAACTCAATCTTAAAGGAAAAATAACGAAAACTGTAATCGACATAAGAAGATGGCAATTAAAATAGAATTTTAATTCCTATGAAACGGCAATTAGAGTATGACTCTAATCCAGACAGAGTGGCACAATTTAAATGAACATAACGATTATAAAGAAACAGACATTAATCCTAGATTTTCATATCCACCGCAAAGACGTTAAACTGGTCTTTGAATAATAGCAAAACACTAATTTTCATATTAAGCTTTCATGGACTCTTGACCCTATTGCAAGGTAATATTAGTGATAGCAGTTGTCACATACCATCGAAAAGTGTAGTATTTTTGTTTTAACCAATCCCATTCATAGATTTTTTTGTGCCAGTATCTAAATAGTTAGATTATTATGGACGGTTTGATTACAGTCTGTACAAGATTTTTCAAAAACTGTATTGAAATTGTTTTCAAATAATGGTCATAAGCCGAAGTTTAATTTATATGCCCCCCCCCCCCTCCCATCCACAGTTTAAAATAATCGATTTTAATGAAGGTTATA
>JABXWE010005559.1:0-41905 GCA_014611495.1 Limonius californicus
CCATATTCAATCCATATTGGGAATAGTTTCAATTAAATAAAAACATCTCTGGAAGGTTTCTTAATTATGTAAGGTTGCATTCATACATACATACATATACTGCAATGTGTTTTCCAAATAGTTTTCAACAGAAACACTTTTTTTGAAACACATTTCTGTCTAATTCGTTCATACAAATATATAAAGTATTTCTTTCAAATATACACTAGAGTTGCTACACCTTGATTAACGATATATGTAACACACAGGACAAAAAATAGATGGAATGTAATTGAGATCACACGTAATTAGTTAAACTGTAATTTGTATGGCGAATATTTTCGCTTCATTGCTATTTCATCAGTATTTGAAACAGATATTAAAGACACCCTTCTAAAAACTAATGTTTCTAATACATACATCAATTCTATACGGAACAAATACGCCTACACAACTTGCAAAGAAGTATTTACGTGAAGTTGGTGTTTCTTCCGGGCGTTTTATGGTGTATATGTGATTAGTAGCCGAAGAAATTACATTCGCCTAGAAAATGTAGCGAACAAGGGCAAAAAGCTGAAGGGCTTTATTTACAGTTAGAGCTTCTTTTCAGTTTTATTGCGGACAGGCTATTATCAAGTGTTTATTTCCCACTGTACACGAATATAAGAAAACATTAAGAGGTCCCCGTTCTTTACGGTACACAAGGGATCGACGACATCGCCCTATAGCGACTCAAGTCTTTTTTATTGCTCCTAAACTTATTCGACGGTTTGTTCACTTCGGATTATCAACGTGAGTAGTTTTATTGAAATGCAACAAGGAATAGAACCCCCATCACAGTTTACTGCCAGGAATTTTTATCGTCCCTTAACCCTTGAATTAAATGAGATATTCCTTCACAGAGTAGGTACGAAAATCATCGACTGATACAGGCTCAGACGTCTTGGTTATAAACTAATACATTTTTGGTGTTTAAGATCCTGCGCCGTTGTAGAATTATCAAAGGGAAGTAGTTTCCTGGTTCTGAGTTTAGTTCTACTGTCGTGTCCAGTAGTGGTATCTGAATGGCGGACGAACACACTCAACTTTGCTAATTGCTTCAATGGAACCTAATTAATTTCAGAACTTACTGAGACCACCATTTCAACATTAACAGCTTTAACTTCATCACTGTCTTGAACTATCATTTTGAAGACATTGGACTTCTACACGAAAACTGGTATCCGTTGAGTGGAATTGTAGTAATAACAATATTTTATGAAATAAATTATTGCCGCACAAGACGTAGTTTCTTTACGACATAAATATAAAATATAAATGTCGGGTTCTATACTTCGTAGCAAATAATATTTGGTTCAAATTGCACAAACGTTCAAACTCTTGAAAAGTTTGGAACTTCCCTGAATGTTACGGTCAGTTTCGAAACTAACAAACACGATAAAGGAGCGAAGACGATTTTTATTGCGTGGTACGAACTTTTCATTTCTACTAATATCAATATTGAAAAACTCCTCTATAATATATTTTTACAGAGCACATAAACCATGTCATCAGTATGTAAAAAATATACATCTATGTTAAATTTTAGTCAAAATATGTTTACAATCAAAATTTTCAGGTCACGTACAGTTTAAACGCAATAGTTCGTTTTTGTCTCTTTGGTACCTTTGACTCCTGTAACAAATTAAATAAACATTTATTTTTTATTCTAAATTTGTTACTCTTTACAATTTTTAATATACGTTTAGAAATATTTAATCAAGATAGGTTACAGAAAACGAACATTTATCTTCCACATCCAAGAAAGTTTAAGATCAAACTAGCTGTTTGGACACATTACACTTGTTATCTTACGCGGTTACTTAATAACTAGAAAATCTAAAGGATATTAATTAGAACTAATTAGACTTACTTTTTTTTATTAAATCGCGCAATATATATTACCAGTCCCCTACTACTCATATAACAATATCAACAGGCTTTGCCGTAAGAATAACAATTATTTAAATTTTAGAACCAGTTTATGACAGTGAAATGTAAACAAAAAACATGTGTTTTTGTTTCTCATTGATAAAATAATATTGTTCAAATTTTCCACTTGAGAGGAATAGCTGAAATAGAAACCTTAATTATAAAAAACTATTCTGTTGTACAGGGTTCCCCATATTAAACTACTCACTTTATTATTCGGATAAAATCATTCTGAGTCGACTAAAAAAATTTTTTATTTCACTAATGTACAGCTAATTCTACGGGATTTTTTACTGACTTAAACATTTGTTCAGCTTTTAAAAACCATGTCTTCTAAATGCCCTCCATCAACTCGAATACAACTTTCAATTCTAAATGCAAACTAGTGCATCACCCTGCGAAGCAAATCTCCATCTATTCGTGTGATTTCTTCTCGAATGCGGTCTTTTAGCTCTTGAATTGTCACAAGGCGACTTGCAAAAACCTTTTCTTTCAAATATCCCCACAGAAAAAAATCGGGTGCCGTGAGAACGGGGGACCTGGGGGGCCAACGCAAATTTCCAAATCAAGAAATTATACGGTCGTTAAAAAATTCTCGCAGAATTCTCATGGTGTTTCTCGCTGTGTGGGCTGTTGCTCCATCTTGTTGGAATAACAATGCATCATTTAATAATCTCCGTCTAGTCAGTTCTGGGATGAGAAACGTTCGTAACATGTTTATGTAGCGCTCGGAATTGACTGTTACAAAACCACCATTTTCATCCTCAAAAAAATAAGAAGCAATGATACCAAACGATCCTACACCACACCAAACAACGACTTTTGGACTATGGAAATTTTTTGTAAAGAATTCGCGAGGGTTTTCAGCTCCTCAATATCTAAAATTTAGCTTGTTAACAACGCCATCAAAATGAAAATTTGCTTCGTCTGTCATTAACAAATTGTGTATTGCTTCTCGATACGGATTTAAAAATTCTTGACAAAATGTTAATCTCGCTTCCTTATCTCGATTGCTAAGGTGCTGTGCGATTTGGTATTTGTAAGGATGAAATTTTAAATCATTATGAAGGATTCTGTGAGGACTTCCCTTGGATATTCCTAGAGCAAGTGATTGCCGATTCGCAGACCTCTTAGGACTTCTTGTGAAAGCAGCTCTCACTCGTTCAATATTTGCAGGCGTACGAACCGTTCTTCTACGTCCAGATTTGTTACTGCTCTGCACACATCCATTTTCACGCCAGTGACGAACCCACACCATAATTGTTTTCCGCATAGGTGCATTACCCCTATTATAGTTACCAGACTGCCGTCGAAATGCTTGCCGAACTTCTTCTACTGAACCAGTTCTAATGAATATCTCCACGCAAAACACACGTTGTTGCACTGAATAATCCATAATTTATTAAAAATTCTAAAACTATTGGAGAAATTATCGTTTGTGACACTGCCACGGATTTACGACAGTAACAATTGATTAACTGCTATTACAGACGCCTGCTAGATAAAATGTAATCCCAAGGACCACTTATTTTAACCTACTAAAGAAAAAAATAAACACGTACTTTGTTTAGATTTGAATCGAATATTAAAGTGGGTGGTCTAATATGGGGAACCCTGTATAATTGTAAAAAGAGAAACGCATAATGTTCTTAATAATTATAAAATGTTTTGCAATACTTGTGTATGAAGTGAATAGGTATTTTAGTACCTATCAGTTAGTATTACTTAAGACGGTTATCTGTTATAAGAGATAAAGCACCTGAAGGGGAGGTATTAGTCAAATGCTGATATTATTATAAGCTTTAATGATTAGAGATTGAGTTTTACGACATAAAGCAACAAAATATAACTGACTCTGCACCCATCTCATCTGAGGCCATGCCTAGCAAAATATTGTAAGCAAATATTTCTCGGAATAAACCAGCTGGCTGTTTTTACTAAGGATTTCTACAGCTGTCGCTGCCTTCCTTCTCTCCACCACTGTCTCCATTCCCCTCTGTTCTCCCATTCCCCGTCTTATAATCCTGCATTGTCCACTCAATTATTCCAAGATCTTCTGGATATTCATCTTCTTCTTCTCCCCATGTGACTCGAGTCTATAATTTTGGCTATCTATCTATTTGGGTCTGTTCTTTATCGTGTCCATACTATATTAGTCTTTCCTCTTCGATATAGTTTAATGTGTTATTCTCTATTCCCATTCGTCTTTTGA
Source organism: Limonius californicus (assembly GCA_014611495.1). Lineage (NCBI taxonomy): Eukaryota > Metazoa > Arthropoda > Insecta > Coleoptera > Elateridae > Limonius > Limonius californicus. The sequence continues at coordinate 4,163 of JABXWE010005559.1, forward strand.
TTACCTCATTTGGTATTCGGCCCATCCGCGCAACTCTACCACTTCTCCTCCAGTATTCCATTTCTGTTGCATTAATTTTGTTATTGTTTCTTTGCGTTTTTCATGAATTCTTCTTCTAGTTACATATAACTCAGGTCTTCTTCATTTTGCGCAATTACTACCTGGTCATTTCTAATTGGGACTCTCATTCCCTCACATTTTTTTCCATGGTTTTAGTGTCTGTTCTAGAAAAACTTAAACAGCGTCGGTGACTTGGAGCATCCTTGCAGTAGACCCTTAGTTGTCTTGAATGTCTTAGAGAGCTTACTTCCTATCTTGACACTGACTTCATTGTGTGTATATAAGTTTTTACCATCTGCAATAACTCGCTGGGTATTCCTATTTCCTACATGGCGTTCCATAACTTTATTCTAGGGACCGAAACGAAAGCCTTCTTGAGATCAGCAAATGCCATATGGACTGCTTTGTTCTTTGCCAAGTTCTTTTCCACCAGTTGCTCTATAGTATATATATGGTCAATGCATGATCGTACTGCAGTGAATCCAGCTTGATCTTCGTCGATTTTGTGGTGTAATTGTTCCTCCAATTTTTCTTTTACTATTTTTCCATATAGTCGTCCCATCGATGATATCACACTGATACATCTGTAGTTTTCACATTTTCTTGTATTTCCTTTCTTGAGGATTAACAATGTAAGCTCTGATCCATTCTTTTGGTAACTGATGTTCTTTTAGAGCTCTTTAAAACATCCGGTGAATCATGCGAAACAGTTTCTCGGATTCATACTTTCTCAATTCGAGGGCGATACCTCCAGGACCTGCTGCTTTTTTATTGTTTATTAATTTAATATTTTTCTTAACCTCTTTCATAGTCAAGGCTATTTCGTCGCGTGCATCTTCTGTACCTTCGCCCTCTTCTATAAATTGGGGTCGTTTTTCCGTTAAAAAGTCCTTGTAGTAGTCCTCACACTGTTGCTTATTCTATATTTATTTTGTTTTATCTCTTCCTCGCATAAGGTTTCCATTACTGCTTCTGTAATACAAGCTTTCATATACAAATATGTGTCTTCAACGTGCTCATATCTAAATTCTTCCAATTTCTAATCCAGCCCTCTTTTGTATAACTCTCTTACTGACTCTTCCCCTGATAGATGTAGTATAAGTTTTTTCTCCTCCTTTTTTATCAGGTTTACCTCTGTTTCCTTTTGTTGTTGACGTCGGGTCCACGGCCATTCCATTTTGGTCACAAGTAGTTTGTGGTCGGTTCCACATTCTGCACCTCTCTTTACTCGGACATCTTTATTTATGATGGTGGTTCCAATTTTTACTACAATGTACTCGATTATTGTTCTGAGGTTTCGTGTTCCTTTTACCCATGTATATATGTGAATATGTTAGTGACAGTAGAAACCATTTGTTATTGGCAAGTTGTTCATTTCACATAATTCGATAATTCTTTCCCCATTTCCATTTATGACTTTCTGTGCAAACCTCCCTACTGTCTTTGTATTATTTTTTCTCCCCGTTCTACCATTTAGGCCGCCGGCTATAATGATCTCTCGATTTTGTTTGACTTTGTCTATCTGTACCAGTAGAGCTTCTATAAATAGTTCTTTCTCAATTTCTGAACTGTCATCCGTTAGTCCATATCACCCTAGAATTATTATTTGTTTTCCCGTTAATTCCATTTCTATTTCCATTATTCTTTCATTGATGGCTTCCCATGTTCGAATTGATTAAACCATATTATCTTTATTAGGATTCCCACTCCTGCTTTTGTCCTCTCTTCCTTTTTCACTCCTCTCCAACAAAGAAGGGTCCCGCCAATTTCTTCTATCCCGTTTCCTATCTTCTATGTTTCGCTTATTATAGTATTATCTTCTTCTTCTTTGCTCGGACGTTTATCCATTTCTGGATGTAGTCCTCCCCTAGTAATATACTAGGTCTATATTCATCTTTTCGAACTCATCTATTAATTCTTTTTCTTTCGTTCTCCATCCTTGTATGTTTTAAGTTCCGCAGGCTAATGATCTTTATTTCTTCTTCTGTCGTTTCTTTGTTTGGTGGTTGAGATGCAAGGCTGTATTTTGTAAACTATTCGCTGTCTTTAGTTTGAGGCTATTTCGCACAAACCATTCGAACAGGATTAAGTCCTAGTTTTAGAATGAAGAGGTAGGTATGAACGCGACTGTAAACATAAATGTTTCAATGCAATGCGAAATGCATTTCCCTAGCAATATCGATGTTAATATATTACTACTAACTACAATAAGTTTATGGTGCAATAAATATCTTTCATCAAGATATAACGTATGAATTGGCATTCTAAGTAGAGCGAACCGCTAAAGTTAACCAAGGTTTTCTATCTGATACTGTATCGATACGCAATACTTTGAGATCGGTGTAAATTAAGTAATTAACAGCCAAATTGTCTACACGAAAATTACTGAGAGAATAAAACCCAGAATGCATGTGCACTGCGGTAACCTAAAGCAATTTCCCGCGGAGTTGTCAAAATTATTTTAATTTTGTGTATTGACGTTATCTGTATTTTTTTCAACTATTGGGTTTTTATCGATTACAATTACATTTTACCTATCTTTTTGTGGTTTTACTGGTCTAACTATCTCTGCTTCTAATTCTAAGTTCTTTAAAGTTAACCGTATTTCGTACAAAAAATACAATAGTGGCAATTTGTTGACTATTCTCCATACTTCTTACTATTTACTAAATTTTGTACCCGTCATCCGTAGATTTAATAAAAAAATAATTTATAATTATTTACGTCTTTTTTAAATTCCCATTTCACCCCGCCATCATGGATCTGCCAACGTAGCGCTATACACGAGTTTAACAGCCCCACCCTTTAACTCTCCCCTCCCCCCCAATTTTGATACTGAGACAACCCCGTTACTCCAGAATTACTAACAATTTGGGCTACATCGAGAGTCGAACTCGAGTCGACCGGTAGCCAATACATTGCAGCACGAAAACATCTTATTTATAACATTTACGGTTAAAGAGTCGCTCAGATACGTTCTGCAATTTTACAAAATCTGCGAAACTGAATATATAGCTCTATTTAATTTGAGGTTAACAATGGGTTAAAAAAGATAATTTTAAAAATAAAATTTCTTGCTTGCAATTTACGACATAAAATTCCAGTAAATCCATGTTTATGTATTAACTAACCTAACTTAAAAGGGAGAGTGTAGTATTTCATCATTTTTTTAAAGAAAATATATTACTATTGCTTTCAGTGTATTTATCTTTCTGATAAATATACAGCGGCGCGGTGATAAAGTTCCCCATAAATTTTATAATTTTGGTGTTTAATGTGTTTTAGGAAAACTCTGAAACAGGTCAATTTTGTTTTTAAAAAGGCACTTCCTCAACTCAATTTTTTTCTATCTACTTTCGTGGCCGTGCTATGTCAACAAGTTTTTTTTAAATGGTAGCCTCCAATATCCCTCCTTATTTTAATAGATCTCCTCATCAGTTAAATGGTGATATAGAATAATTGGTACCCCACATGGCAATTTTGAGATTGTCCACCGTTAACTAGTTGGAATTGACCAGCACGTGTGTAAATACTTTGTATTGCTTGCCCAATTATTTCTTCACTAATACTTTATATTTCTAAACGAATCCGACGCATTAAATCGTTTAAATTGTTTGGCCCAATAATATATACTTGCAATTTCACATAACCCCATAGAAAGAATAGCGAGGACCGTGAGTGGCCTGCGCGATGAACTGTCTTCACGCCGCTACAAATGGTTTTTGGCGTTATGTGAAATCGCGAGGTTACATTAGTAAGCCAAACAATTTAGACGATTTAAAACGTCGGATTTGTTTACAAATGGAAAGTATCAGTTGGGATGTTATTGATCATAAAATACGAAGTGTTTATACACGTGCTGGTAAATGCTAACGGGTTAATAATGGGCAATTTAAAAGATTCTGTTGTGTAATTTATTTCATATTTTTTGAATGTTTGGAACTTTATGTGTATTTTTATCAAAAAAATTGTTATGTGGGGTATCAATTTTTACATATCACCATTTAACTGGCGGGGAGATCTATAAAGTTGAGAAGTAAAATATGGGCTAGTCATTTGAAAAATTGTTAATGACGTTCTTCTTCTTCGAGTGCTTTATCTCTTACGAGACGTAGTGATTTTAATGACGTTCCAGCCCATAAATAAAAACATTTAGAAAAATTTTTTTTAGGTGAAGAAACGCCCTTTTAAAAGACAAAATATACATGTTATTTTATAGATATTTCCCAAACAACATTATATAGCAAAACCATGAATTATGTGCGGACCTTTATCACCACACCGTAGATATCATATCAATGACATGGTGGTACAGGAAGTGGCAAAATGCCATTCGAAAATAAACCGTTTAAATGATCGGATGAAAAACGATATGAAATAACTTCTCATAATAAACAAGGCGCTTCCGGTCGTGAAGTAGCTATGAATGTGCAGTGCAATCAGTACACAGTTATTAGAATGATCAAAAAGCACTCTGAAACGGGAAAATTGAAGATAAACCCCCCAGAGGCCGTCCTAACAAAACATCAGTGATAGACGACAGTGTATTGCGGAGGACGAGCCTGGCGCACATAAGTCTTAAATATGGTTTGAAACTACTGGTGTAAGTGTATGTATTTCTACTGTAAGACGGAGACTTCTTAAATTTTGACTTAGGAATTGCAAAGCCCGTAAGAAACCTCTCCTATCAGAAAAACAAAGGCTACACCGTTTGAGATGGGCGTTAATTCCTGATAAAACCTTTATATTTCAAGATGATAGTGTTCCTTGCCACAAAGTAGAGGTTGCTCTACCTTGGATGGCAACCAATAAAGTTAAAAGAATAGACTAGCTAGCACAATCCCTAGACCGAAATCCTACATTTATAACATTATTATAAGGAGGAAGCCCACAAAAACGTGAAATTAATCGAATCCCTAATTGCTGCCTGGTATTGCTGCATTACCAAGAAAGAATTACAAAAACCGGTGAATTGTGTGCCAGTAGTTATTAAAAACAAAGGATGGCCTATTAAGTACTAAAATAGTTTAAGATTAATTAGTGTGTATTGCAATAAACGTTTAGGTTTTTGAATATATTTTATATATTTAATTGTTTCCGTTTTTTTATGGATCAACATTAGCACTATTATCATTACTAGAATTGTGTTTTAGTATCTGTATTATATTTGCAATGATGAACTGACAAATATTTGAAAAAAATGGGTTTAAACTGCAATTTATCTTATTTGTGAGATACAGATTAGTTCATCAAAATAATAAAAAGGACCTGAATGAGTATAAACACGAGTGAGTTATGGTAGCGGTGTAGAGGATGAAGAGGATAGAGGGATGGCAAATAAACGGGAGGAAAGTAAAGCTAGAAAAATGTGCAAGTACAAGGACTTAGTATTGAAAGATCAGTCACATATTTCACACATTTCAGTAACTCTCGCTAGAAGTGTTGAAATACAACAGAGTTGCAAATTACTATCCATTTAATTGGCATGAATACTTTTCCTGTTTTGAGTTTCCATGATATATATATATATATATATATATACTGTTACGATCTAATCGATCGGGATAGCTTAGGAGAAAAATAAAACAACAAACAAATTAAATTAAATTTTAAATTATTATCCCTCTGCAACCTGCAATCGCATTTAATTTAATGAAGATTTATAACTTTGCTACAGATTTTAAATTTGGGTGCCAGGTGAAAAATTATTAAACATTCCTCCAAAAAGAAATTAAATAAAATATACCACGGTATAGCTCGAGCATGATAACTACTACGTCACAGTTAGTCGGTTCTATAGCGTCTGGGAAAAATACTAGCAAATGGGCAAATACGAGATATAACCTTAATAATCAGCTAAATCCAAGCAGGCTTAACTCGTGAGCTGCACTTCGTTAAAACTTATAAGTGTCGCTTTATAACTCGAGTACAAAATTATACAGGTACAAAAACAATCTGGTGGTGTCCTCCACAAGAATCCAAAAGGTCAGCTGAATCTCTAAAAGGTAAGTTTATTGAATTACCTTTTTGTTGCTATCTTTCTTGCTGGTGTCATTATCTACGCAGATGAGGTGTCGACCCTGTACCATATTCAGCAAACGTTGCAGCGGCGCGCGGCGTCCCACAGTTCAATCTTGGTAAGTTAACCACACCATATTTTCATAAAATAAACACGCTTCAAACTTTACGTATGTATTTATTAATCACAAAGGAACAATTAAATTTTAAACTTTTGGACAAATATAAAAATGTGGATTCACGTAAAAACTTCAACAGCCTTTTTTTAAAACATATTTTTTATAAACAATACAGCCTAGCAACCAACAAAGTTTTTGTATTAACGATGCTAAATTTGCGTTAGAAAAAACCAAATGATACATGGATCTAAAAATAAATACAATTTAAATTTTAGTTAAAATAATTAATTTATAAATGTTTATAATTTTACAGCGCCACTTTCCGAACTGCCCCCGACCACATAGACACTTAATACACGTTCTAAATTAATTTCTAAAACATCTTTGGTTCAACGCAAACTTCAAAAAAACACTTCCAAAAACTTCTCCGGTCTTGCTGCATCTTCTTACGAGGTCCAAAAATATTAGAGCTGAGCTATTAATTCAGTTCTAGGTAATCTATGTCATGTTCCTGTGCATGTATCTTAACATATAATCTTCTTAATAATAACATTTTAACAAAAATTCTTTTTGTTCTAGGTTTTCATAGTAAACGAGTTTTCGCAGAGTTTTCAACCCAAACAAGAAGTTAACTGCATTAAGGTCTGCCCTTAATTATGAATCAAATAGAAAACCGACTTCCATGACAAGATATTATGCACGAGTATCCTTTGAAAATAAATAAATTGACATCGAATAAACTAGCTGGTTAGAATCCATCACAATATATATATTATACAATGGAATTACTGCATCACATATATTCTGATGAGCTTGTTGAATTTCCAATAATTAAAAAGCATCTAGTTTAAATTAGATAAAAATTAATTACTTGTGCTGGGGGTTTCATAACCATGAGTTGCTTAATCATATAATTTGCTTTGCTTCATACTACCTCGTAAATTCATTTGAACGGATGTATCGATTCGAGCATGTGGATTTCCTTAGAATAATTCCGTAAACAATTCCTTCTTGCAATGTTATGCTTCGTTTTAAAAATAAACATCTTTTGTAACGACTTAAAACGCGTTTGTTTGATGATCGCACGGGCAGGAATAAATAATTCATGTATCAACAATTGAATCCAGCTTTTTATAGCATGCGTTTGATTTAAAAACTTTTGAAGTAGAAATGCTTTGAGGTTTCGGTAAGTAATCAAAACTCGCATTTTTCTTCAACTTCTTTATTTCAGAGGTTGCTGTAAATCCAGTTGTAGTTTCAATAACCGTGGAAATCAGGCAATTCCCAGTCCTCACACCCGATACAGTCTCTCTCGCTTTCCATTCGCAAAGATTATGCATTTTTTGTTAGGCACTTTTAGATTGACGAATGTCGTCTTCACTTTAGACTTAGGACAAATGTTTTCAGTTGTAAGCTAGAGAACGGAACATGTTCGCACTTTCGCATCATCGAAGTTCCCCATTCAATCTGCGCGAAAATAAAATTTTCAGGCTTTTAGCAGGTACTATAAGGTTTTCCGGAGCGTCGCGTTAAAATTACGGTGTAAATATGAAACAAGGCGGCGCAAAAACGAATTTAGATAGCGTGAAGATGTGGCTAAAGCGTTAAGTTTAAGTGGTTCACGTAAAAACGACAAACTGCATCAAAGCCAAGGAGATAAAACAGCACAAGCGGTTCCGTCAATTACTTCTACTTGTCCAAGCAGGGTATAAGAAGGCCCCATAAAAACCTGTACGCCTTTGCAACTTATTTGTTATCAGTCACCAGTGTGTGTCCGAATTTTTTGTAGCTTCCAGAGGCGCTCCATATTAATGCATTTCCAACCTATATAAACCTCCTGTCAAAGATGATAAAAGACGACCTCTATCGGTAATCACACCCCATAGTGAATTCGATACCCTCGGGGCGAAGTTCTAGGGGACAGATATACATATTGGTGATTTATTAAAAAGGGGATGTAAAGAATGTGCGAAAAGTGTGGATGAAGACTTCTAGAAATATATTACGTGCAAAAGTTTACTGTCGCCTTATTCTCGTAGATATACGATGCGAGCTGGATTAGGTAGATACGCTCATATGTATTTGAAAATTATTTACCATGCTATTTGTAATAACACATGTATATTATATCAGCAGACATTGTGTTCGTGAACTTTTTACGCTCCATTTGTTCGTTTTGTATTTGTTATGAATATTCATATTTCTATATAAACATTTTTAGAATATCATATTACAATTACATAAACGCCTACTAAAATGTAAAAATAAAATTCGTAAAACTCTGCAGTACAAAGTTGCCTGGAATTTTGAATAAATAATTTTACGTTTAGTATTGATAATCGCCTATTTCTTTCTTGTATTAATTAAAGCATTTTCCAATATGATTACTGGTGATTTTACAACCGATAAGGCAGTAATTTACGATTTACAAACTGCACATAGGGTGGATTCAAACATAGCGGCCAGTACATGTGTTGTTTATTTTTGTCGAATATCAATAGGTTCATTGTAATTTCGTATCCACACATTTTTCTTTCTAAACACAAATCAATTGCTTCCTTACCCCTTGTATGCGAAGACTAGGTCACTGCGGCAGTTTTCTATGTTGAGATATTTACAGTACTATCCGTTTTGGACTTGCAGAAACCCAAAAATGTGGTTTTTACACAATGTCGATGAGCATATACGCGCAAGTGCGCGTGCGTGTGTTCGTATGTAACTTTCCGCATCTCGGAAGCTACTGGATATATTTTTAATAAACGCGAAAGCCGAAGTAAAACAAAAATGCAATGCCTCATACGTGTTCTATTCAAAACCGAAAGCGAAAATTAGTTACGTGCTTTTGTTATCAGTATTTCCGGACAAGGATTTTGGGGTAATTACAACTATGATGACTATCTGTTTACTTAAAACATGCGAATTCCAAAAATTTAGATTATTTAATAATCTTTGTCGGTTGTAGATTTACTAGTTGTGAAGATAACTGATGCTAAAGCAACTACGAAAATGGTAAATTGCCATAAAATTAAAATTAGCAAGAAAATATTTCTGGGTTTCCGTAGGCCGCATCCATCCGTAATCGTAGAGTAATTACTACAATTATGCATATCTTCTGGTGTACTAATCTTGCAGAAGGATCCAGGCTATTCACTTGCGTCCAGCCAGTGTTTCTGTTATTCACAAGCGGGGAGGGGGGCTCAGCCCACATGCGAAGGGGAGACTATCATTAGTGTCCACACCCCCACGTAAAAGTCAGTCCATGCCATCCTATAGTTGGATTCATAGTAATACTAATTCGACGTAGGCACATTTCGATGCAGCCTCTGCCGACTGACTACCTCCGGAATGATTGCTAGGTAAGTAATGATTAATTATGCCACAAACATTATCTACTCATATAGCTACTTATATTCACTACGCTACTGTTTCCAACTACTTCTTACATAAACACACCCATCTTGTATAACAACCATAATAGCACCCAATGCATGTACACCACATAAAATAACGAGTAGATAATACATAACCATTTGGTTAAACACATATGACACTTCATGGGATATAAACCATATATAATAATAAGTAGATAATACGCAACACATCCATTGTCAGTGAAAGTAGGATTAATAATTCACCTAAGCCTAATGAACTACCCTGTGATGCTCCTGCTTTTTCTTTGTACATAAACAACACTACACCAATGACAACCATTAAAACAAATAAGTATTTGTTAAAAGGGTATGACTTTTTCCCTATTAAAACTTCATGGGATATAAACCATATGTAATAATAAGTAGATAATATGCAACCATTCGGGTAAACACATACCTAACACAGTTCATGGTATATAAACCAAAAACCTAGCAGGGACGCCACCATTATCTTCTTTGGGTGCCTATCCGTTAACGAATATCGGCGATCATCCTGGCGATTTGCACCTTGTTTGCTGCTGCTCTAAAGAGGCCAGTTGTTGTAGTATTAAACCACGTCCTTAAATTTTTTAGCCATGATATTCTTCTTCTGCCAGGGCCTCTCCTTCCTAATACCTTTCCTTGGAGAATCAGTTGTAAGAGTTCGTATCGTTGAGCGTTGCGCATTATATGACCAGGTATTCTAGTTTTCTCCTTTTGACGGTTTTGAGAATCTCTGTTTCTTTGTCAAGCCTTTCCATTACGCTGGCATTCGTCATGTGAGCTGTCCATGGTATTTTAAGGATCCGTCGATATAGCCACATCTCGAATGCTTGAAGTTTTTTGCTTGTGTATTCAGTAAGGGTCCACGTCTCCGCTGCGTAAAGCAATATTGGGAATATATAGCATCGTCATAGTTTTATTTTGGTTGGTATGTTAAGGTCGTGACTTCTAAACACATTCGACATTTTCAGAAAAGTCGCTCTAGCTTTTTCTATACGACATTTTATTTCTAGCGAGTGATCCCATTTTTCATTGACTGTTGTCCCTAAATATGTATATGACGTGACTCTTTGTATTTGTTTATTATTAACCGTCAAATGAGCTGGTATTACAGCTCTTTTTGTTATTACCATGTATTTTGTTTTATTTATGTTCAGCGTTAAGCCATACTGCTCACTAATATCCGTCACTTTGCGCATGAGTTCCTGCAATTTTTCCATTGTATTTGCGAATATCACCGTGTCGTCTGCATACCTGATATTATTAAGGATTTGACCATTGATTGAAATTCCGGCGTCGGTATCATCTATCGCCTCTTTAAAGATGTCTTCGGAGTAGATGTTAAAGAGAAGCGGTGAGAGCACACAGCCTTAGCGTACTCCTCTTTGAATGTCGATTTCTTCGCTATCTTCACCTTCAGTTCTAATTTTTGCTGTTTGACCCCAGTATAAATTTACAATGATGTTTAAGTCATTATTGTCTAATCCAACTCTGCAGAACTTCAACAAGCTTAACGTGTTGAACTTTATCGAACGCTTTTTGATAGTCTATGAAGCATACATATAAGTCGCAGTTCATGTCTCGACACCTTTGAAATAGAACTTGCACGCAGAAAAGTGCTTCCCTGGTTCCTAATGCATTCCTAAATCCAAAGTGTGTTCGTCCGATATGTTCTTCGCAGCGTTTGTATATACGTTGGTAAATAATTTTGAGAAAGACTTTCAAAAGATGGCTCATGAGACTGATTAGTCGATAGTCTGAACATTGTTTGGCACTCTGCTTCTTAGGGAGGGTTATAAATGTTGATCTTAGCCATAGCTGAGGTATCTCACCGGTCGTGTAAATATAGTTATAAATTTTTGTCAGCCAACATATTATATAAACTACTCAAACATGAATAAGGTTATTATAAGATAAAGCATATATATGTGTTTGTATTTGGCGGTTAACGGTAGTCTATTATTGATAATTAGAGCAAGCAGCAATGTTTGATGTTAAAAAAAATAAAATAATCGAATCCAGTTGCAATAATTGTTAAACCGTATTAGTGTCAAGTCGAATTTGTGTGCTTGATCGAATAATCTTTGTTGTCCTCTTAAGATCATTTTTGTTTTTTTATTCGGTTGATACAATTGTGTTCTCAATAATAAAAGCAACGTAGAGAAACCATTTAACAATAGAACATCGAAATTTAGACATTGATATACACCAAAGAGGAGTTCCCCAGGTCGACATAGCTGATATGTTAGGAACCAGGCCGAGCGTAATGTTACGTACCCTTTCGCCACTTGGAGAAATAGGTAATTAATGCAAGAATACACCCTTTTCAACTGCTCGACATTTACAGGAAGTTCTCCATCATGCCACAGGAAATCGATTCGTTGCATTTGGTTGTGGTGGTGTTATGGTATGGGCTGGAATTTCTTTAGGGCGGCGTACTGACCTCTATATCTTTAATGGTCCACTCACCGGCCAAAGTAATGGTCAAGAGATCATTATGGATCATGTTATGAACCGTCGCAACGCTATTGGACAGGAATATTTTGTTTTTCTTGACGACAACACAAGGTCACATCGTACTCGGGTTGTTTTAGAGATGCTTTGAGATGAGGAAATAAACTATCTTGCTCTTCCTCCGCTATCTGCAGACCTCAACCCCATCGAGCATGCATGGGACCTTCTGCAGAAACAACTGGGTCATCATAATTCAAGGCCTACTACTGTGCAACAGCTGAGGGATGTATTGCCGGTACTGTGGCATCAAATTCCATAAGAACATGTTGATAATAACATTAAGAGTATGCAAGCAAGTTGCAGAGCAGCTATTACTGCAGGAGGTACCGAGCGGTATTAGAATTTAATAAATTTAAGTTCAGTGAAAGGAGAAAATAACCATTTTCATTATAATATTGTTAATTTCATCTTTAAACCTTTGTTGTAATTTTCATATTCATTACTAAGAAGCCGTTACATTTTGTTGTTTTGGTAGTTTTTTATTATAAATTCAATTGGTGTTGCCTTTTTGCATTAGCATTTTTGAGTAGTTTAGTTGATCGTGATGGAGACATCTAAATTTTATGTATATATATAAATTCCACTTATTGATTGAATACTATTCATTATAAAATGATTAATTTTGTAGATCGAAAACGAACTGAAATTGTGATATTATTTACAAGGAATAATAATTGTCCCGTGATTTTAGTTATACAGTACAATCTTTGAAATAACCTTCCACAATGATTTTACCTAAACATTATACAATATTGATGATTACATTATGTCCCGTAATAGTGTTTGCGAAAATGGTTGGTTCAATTGCAGCCTGCAGCTATGCTTTAAAATTTCATACGCAATATATCGTTATGAACATAAATGCAAATGCAACCTAGAAATTGTAACTAGCAAACAGCAGCATGTCTAAATTAAGTCCGGATGTGCACGCCTCAATCTTCGCAGAGTGACAATACTGAAAGTTAAAGTAGCAAGGTTGAATATAATTATTTCAGCGTTCTTTGATTCTCTTTAGTATATATTTTAGAAGTAATGTTTTCTGTCGTGTACGCCTTTGTTTGCATTTCCAAGTTCCCAAAGTATAAAGCAATGTGAAATTTAGGACAACTGCTTTAAATTGAATTCTTGTCAGCAATAAGTTAAATTTGGTGACTAAATTGCCTATAAATTTACACCCGAAATGCCATTAAATTAAATAAAAACTAGAAATAATGATTTCAAAGGAATCAGAACGAATGTAACCGTTTTGAACAAGAATAGCTGATGTAATTTATTTGAAATTTAATTGTTGTGTACACCAATTTAAAGCAAATGTGCTGTAATTGACAATTGAAAAATGCAAAAAATTCCAACAGAAGCAAGACAGCTGTAGGAATCAGTAAAGATTTATTAGATGCTAAAATATACTCAAATTCTAAATAACCTAATTTTACCGAATTTCTAAAATTATCGCTTCATGCTTAAAGCGCGGCATAGTATAATCCCACCAATTCATCTCTATCTATCTTTAAGTGCCATTTTTATAACCAAAATCTTCAAGTGCGAACAAATGAAATGTATTAATATCTCAAATATGAATAATGTACTTGTTTGTACCCAATGCTTTTTTGCCATATAATCTAACAAACTTTTTTTGCTGGCGTGTAGGAAGGCAATCAGATGTTACTCATGGAAAACAAAAGGAAATTGCCATGGTAACATTCAATTTTCCGCAGTACAGTTTTTCCCTGTAATAGCAGAGGTGAAAATCGTCAGCGTTCTGAAGTACTACAGCAGAAACTATTTCCTCCACTACAAATACTCTCGTTGCTCCAGTAATATACTATAGAAAATATTATATTTTATAGTATGTGTATTTTCGTAGTTTAAAAATATGTATAGCTGAAGTATAAGTAAAAGAAGCAACATACACTATTCTGCCTTATTATTTAATTTGATTTGCGTATACCCATTAAAACCTACCTTATCTATTAAAAGGGCATTGAAGCAAAAGCAGAAGAAGTCGGACTGAGAGCGGAATGGGTGGTTTACACCAGTTCCAAGAGCCAAGCAGCTTTGTAGCATTCTGGTCATCCAGGACGAAGTCTACCCTCATCCAGGAAAGTGGAGACTCTCTAGAAGAGCTCGCAAAGCTGAAGGAAGTAAAGCTGTTTTGGGTACCGGGGCACTGCGGAGGCCCTGGCAACAACAAGGCAGACGAGCTTGTCTAGCTGAGCGCCGGGGATACCTACTTTGGACCGTAACCCTTTCTAGAAATTCCAAGTCAGTAAATCACGTCATCCTTAATCGAATGGGCTAGCGAAGGCTCGATGAAGGAGGATCATTGTCTATACATAGGCAAAACTCTTCATAGTCGGGCCGAAAAAATAAAAGTTTGTCTGGACTGACAAGAAGCCGACGGACTATAAATCTATTGACAGAAGTCCTCACAGGGCACTGCAGACTTAGAAGACTCGTAAATCTGTTAGATGTCGAGGAGGATCCTACATGTTAGGCATATGGAAGGCATGAAGGAACTGTCCTCCGCTGCGACTGCACTATCCAGTCTTCTGTGCAAGCATGCTTTACAACACAGACTTGAACTACTTTGTTTGGACATACAGCAGGAAGATTCCGTAAGCGAGACGAAGAGAATGGCGAAGAAGATGCACAGAAGAGTAGCGATATTTAATTAACGCCCTCCCAAAATCTACTACTATTACTAGTTCTTTACAAAAATTACACACGCACTCTTTCATCGCTCATAAATTTAGCTTTTTTCGCACAATACAAACTACATAACAATTTCCGAAGGCCACACACTAAAAATGAGGTGCGCAGATTTAATCTAAAAAACTTTTTCAAATTGTACTACAAGACTAGAAGGTACTGTAGTGTACGCGCACTACATTTATCGGGTTGCCTGGTTTGGGGTTGATATGTTTTTTGTTATTGTTTATATAGTTATCGATTTACCTAATCTTGTACAGACGTAAATAGATCATGCTCCCCAATTTTATCTTCTTATTCGAATATATTTGGTGCTCGGTCCTTAAATAGGATCCTAGCACCATAGTACCACTATACAAAGCAGAAGAGTTAAAGTAAAGTTCCTTTTCATATTAACTATTCAGACTCAAGCATTGTGAAGGTTTTCGGATGACCAACATTAAATGATTTTCTCTCCTATGCCTGTGCTACGAGTTTTAAACGTAGACAGGTTCAGAGAGGCCTTACAACTTAAGGTGGGATTCTAATTACGGGAAGTGTAAATACGTTTTGTTTGAAATCACATTCCCAAAGTACAACTAAGACTCCACAAACACCCTGGGAAAGTGCATTGCTCAGGATTCAAACCTGAACGACTTTGGTAGAACACTCCGAAGGCAAGCACCTCGGCCACTACTCTACCGCTGTCCTCCTGGTTTATTACAGATTTGGCTGTATTTCGAAGGGCGAACTAAAAAACAGAAATGTTTACTATTTTTCACTGTACAGGATTTCTATATAAGAATGCTGGTATTTCAAACAAGAGTACGTAGCATATCATTTATTTTATCATCATATAATTCAGGTTGTCTTGAGTTTTCATTCAAATATTTTGTTAATTTTTATTTAAAATATCTGTTTGACAGTTCCTAAGAAATAGTAATAATGCGATACAAAGCGCAATACGATTTATGGTTTGTTGAGTTTCAATCCGTAATTACAGTAATGCGTCGCTTATATCATGCTACTCCACCTGATAAATGAATTAACTGTCAGTATAATCAATGCAAAGGAACCGATAGCGTGGAGAACCGTCAATCGACAGGACCTCCTGGGATTTCTGAAGCAAGTGCAAGTTTGGAGCTGAATATTCCTTGACCGACGGTTCACAGGGTACTCAAAAAAAGATTGAACCTTAAGCGAAACGAGTTGCAACACCTTCACCATATCAATCAGGATGCTAAAGTACCTCGTTTGAAATTTGCAATGTGATGGGGGAAAACACAGATAAAGATGACTGTTTCACGTCTTTTCTGACGCAGCCACGTTTCATATTACGGGAAACGTAAATAGGCACAACTTCAGAATATGAGATTCTAGTGTACCCAGTGAACATATAGAATACGAAAGAAATTCCAAAACAGTGAATGTGTGGTGTGTGCCTACCAGTACAAGAGCCATAGGCCCATTTTTCTTTGCTGATCCTACAATAAACAGTTGCGTATTTTTGAATATGTTAAAAAGGCTCAGCTTGCAGACAGGCATTCCGTAATATTTCAGCTAGATGGAGCACGTCCGCACTTCAGAATAATTGAAAGTGTGTCTAGGCAATAATTTTCCGAAGAGGTGGTTAAGAGGAGGAGGACCGATACCTTGCCCTTCTAATTCTTCAGACTTGACACTTTTGGATTTTTTGTGGAGATACGCCAAAAACTGCGTCTATACTTCTAAACCTCGGTCACTAGAAGATCTACGCTATAAAATCAGAACTGCCATACAACAATTACCCCCGAAATGTTACAGAACACATAGCAAGCATTGACTTACAAGTTGAACGTATGTCGAGCTAGACACGGGGCTTATTTTGAACTTACAAATACATAGTAAAAACTATAGCACTTAAGCTATAAATTACTATTTTTGTTATTATTTTTTTGTTACTGTTTCAATAAAATAAATATGTTTAAAATAGCGCATTCTCTTATGGAAATTCTGTATTATAGCTTTGAAGTAGTTAATTGACATAGAATAGACAATCGAATTCCCAAATGTGTGCTGATACTTCAGTTTTCCTCAATTTCCACAGTGATGCAGGATTCCTTAACACTATTCTATTTAAATTGGTCGAAGAGGAGTTTCTTCTTCTTCTTCTTTTAAGAAGGCCATAGTAGTCCACTCCTCGATATAGGCCTTCCCTTGCATCTTCCATGATTTTTATTTTGGGCCAACTGATGCCAGTCTCGTCGCGCTTTACTATTGATGTCATCAAGCCAACGTCTATGAGGCCTTCCGACGTTCTGATTATGTAGTCGGGATCTCCATTGCATTATATGTCTTGTCCATCGATGTTTGTCCTGTCGATCTACATATCCGGCCCAATTCCAGTTCCGCTATACGAGTTATGACATATTTTACCTTAGTCGTTTGTCTGATCCTCTCATTTGTAACGTGGTCTCTAAGACTTAATCCTATCATTCTTCGCTCTATTGCACTTTGAGTTATCCTAAGCTTATTTGTCGGTTTTACTGTAATGGTTTCCATTGTGTATGTCATCACGGGAAGCATACAGCTGTCAATTACTTTCCTCTTTAGTTTAATTGGGATATCTGCATAAGAGGAGTTTACATAATAGGAATATTTTGTATACCAAATGTTTATAACGATACTGCTTCAGGATACCACTGTTAACCTTAAAATTATGGAAAACTGAAAGTAGTTCCTTTTTATGTTCAGGAAGTGACTCAAAATTGTTTTATATGGTAATTCGTCTTATGATTACATTTTATCAGAATATATTCGAGTTATGCGCTATAAACCAGCCCCCCTTTTGTAACGTTCAATAGGGCGTGACAATACATCGAACAAAATAGAGTCATCAACTACAAAACAGCATCATTCTTAGAACCATCTACATTTTTCGTTATAAGCCCTCATCATTTGTAGCACATACACATTTCCGCCGAATCTGTTACTGTCCGCCTGCGAGCATTTCCCGTTCAAACACGTGTCATATGAAGCTGCAGCCAATTTGGTGCAGTTTACGTGATAAGTTGGGCATTCGCAAACATGAAAACACTAAACCAGCGTGAAAACAGCCGTGCCGAAAACTCTCTGCATTCCGAAAATTCCGACCGGTAAAACGCTTTTCCTCGTCATTTATGTAGCGAGCATCCGTTTATTAATTCCGGGCTAACCCCGAGTGCGTTGCTGCTGCTGTTGTTTGTCCCAGCCGAGAGGGCCGCGAGCTTTTAATATTTGACGATTGGGAATGATTTACCGCTCTTTACGGCTCTGATTGCACAAATTGCGGATAATGTTTCAATATGTTGCGTCCTGATGGCAAATTGAAGCTATGGGTACCTAGTACACGCTGGCGAAATTAAAATCGTCATGTGGTGTTTTGTTTGGTCAACATAAATTTATTATTGATGGTGATGATGATGCGAATTTGAATTCGCCATGAAACGCGATTCCAGCATATTTGCTTTTCAGTTATTTGAACCGCTGTTATTTGCCTAAGGACGAAAAATAAAGCTTGAGCGGAAAATATTGCTGGCCAAACAACAGATATTTGAATATTGGAACAAGATGGAGCAAGAAAGCACAATAAAGTCTATATTAAGCAAAGTTTAGTTACAGCACATTCTGTTTCAGAAAAACAGTATTTAAAAATAATTTAAGTTATGAAAAATGGCCTCCATATTTATTTATCTGGTGAATATCGTACATAGGGATAATTTTACAAAAATATAATGTTCCAGTAGGTATGTAACTACGAATGCGTTTTAACCCTCTCATGCATTTAGTCTACTGTAGTGGACATGTCATTTAACGTTACCTTATAACCTAAATACGTATTGAAATATTGAAAACTGCATACCGTCCACTTCAGTGGTCCCATATTAACCTTATAAGCTTATGCCATCTATCGGATACAAATTTAAATTTGTAAAGTACTTGTTATTCTGTGACTGTCGGTTGTCAAGCATGGACGTAACAGACATCAGTTTTATTTCTACTAGATCTTTTTATGGAAAGGCCAAACGAAAGGTAAAAAATCACACACGTATAGTTTATTAGTTGCTAAATAGTATGCAATATAATCTATTCTCCCAATTTATAAATTTGATACAGATATTTTTCAAACTCATCTGTCCACTCCAGTGGTCAGTATGCAGTTTTTACTTTTGGTTTACCTATAAGTTTTTAATTTATTTTTCAGATTGTTGTATTTGATGTACCTGAACATGATGACATTACACAGGTAGATTTAGAGCATGATGTAATCCTAGAAATTGAAAACGTTGAAATCTGTTTTGAATCGCCTGAAGGGTCAATTTTAGATTCAGATGATGACGCGGAAAATTTTGATATCCAAAATTATGTGATGGCACAGGATAATATGATGCAAAGTGAAAATGAAGTGGAAGAAGAATCTGAAAGTCAGAGCGTGTATGACAGCGAAGATGATATACCGTTAGCGCAGCTAATGGATAGTACACACAAGAAAAACTTTGGCAACAAAAAAATAAAGCGAGATTGGAATTGGCGAAAAACCGACAATATGCATGGCGCTGGTACCTTTCCCCCTTTTTTGGGAACTGATAATATAAATATTGATAAAGAACGTCCAGTAGAGTACTTCTTGTCATTAGTTACGGATGATATGTTAGAAGACATTGTTTTTCAATCAATGTTGTACGCTAATCAAAACAATAAGCCCAATTTCAACCTAACAAAGAACGATTTGTATGTGTTTCTCTAATAATGTCTTACATACGATATCCTAGAGTACGTCTGTATGGGAGCAGCGATGAAGCTCTACGAATGACCTTGATTGCTGATACAATATCAGTAAACCGGTACGAATCGATCTTGGAGATTTTTACATTTCACAAATAACCTAGATATAGACAAGAGCAATACAGATAAGCTTATCAAAATTCAACCATTCTTAGACCGATTGCAAAAAAACTTTTTAGCAGCAGCAGAACCAGAAGAATTTCAGGCCAACGACTAGCAAATTGTACCACTCAAAGGGCGATTGAGCATATAGCAGTTTCTTCCTAAGAAACCCAAGAAATGGGGGGTGAAGATATGGGTGAGATCTGGAACGAGTGGTTATATGTATCGATTCGAGGTGTACCAAGGAGCCGCCGGAGGGATGCCATTACTGATTTGGGAGCTTGTGCTGATGTCGTCCTACGACTTAGCGATGACATTGCTTTTAAAAATCATAAGCTCTTTTTTGAAAATTTATTTTGTTCCGTTGCACTTTTAGAAAAACTAAAACCAAAACAAATATGGGCAGCAGGTATTTTGCGATCAAACCGTCTAGCAGGAGCAAATATGGGTTTGGAAGGAGATAAAGAAATGAAGAAGCAGGGAAGGGGTTCTTGTTGCGTTGCATCTACGGAATCTGATAATACAGGGTCCGGCAATTGGTATCACCTATTTTCCAAGACCTGCCCTAAGGATAAAAAGTAATGGATTGAAACAAATTTGAGATGAATATCAACGTTATTATGTGCAATTTTAGTTCCTAAAAATTACTTCATTTAAATGGCCTCCCTGAGCCTCGATGCAGTACTGCAATCTTTGTCTAAAGTTTTGCATCACTCTTCTCAACAATTCTGGTCCAATACTCTCTGTTTCTTCTGAAATACGCATTTAAAGGTCTTGTATTGTTTGAGGACGCCTCTCATAGACCTTTTGCTTCAGATATCCCCACAAAAAGAAATCAGGAGCCGTCAAGTCGGGGGAATTGGACGGCCATGTTATGTCACCAAACCTCGAAATCAAGTGACCAGGAAACATATTTTGCAACACAATTCGAGTTTGCCGTGCTGTATGTGCGGTGGCACCGTCTTGTTGAAACCATACTTGGTTTAGCCCAAGTCTGCGTAATTCCGGCCTTAAAAATGTTTCCATCATATGAATGTAACGTCCAGAATTAATGGTAACCGTTTCATCAATTTCTTCGAAAAAATATGGTCCTACGATTCCAAATATTGAAACACCGCACCAAACGGTGACTTTATGATCATGAAGAGGATTTTCATGAAGCTGGTGTGGATTTTCTTCAGCCCAGTAGCGGAAGTTTTGCTTGTTAACATATCCACTAGGATGGAAATGAGCTTCATCTGACATCAATAAAAGATTTATTTGATTTTCATCATTTTTAAAAATTTGCAAAATCCGCCTGCAGAAAGCCACACGAACTGGTTTATCAGGATCTTTTAGCTTGTGAACGACTTGAATTTTGTATGGGTGGAAGTGCAAATCTCAATGCAAAATTCTTAGTAAGCTTCTTTCAGAAATTTAGAAATTTGCAATGCAATTGAATGTCTTGCTGCCGATCGCCTCGGACTTCTTCCTACAGCTTGTCTGACGCGTTCGATATTTTCGGGTGTTCTTACTGTACGTACGCCTCCAGTAAATTTTGAGCCAACGTTCCCCCTAATTTCAAAGTCTTGCACCCACCTCATTATTGTTTGTCGTGTTGGAAATCGTCCGTGTCTTCCAACATTAAACTCGCGACGAAACTGCCTTTGAGTGTTCACAACTGATCGACTTCGTATAAAGCTTTTAACCACGTATACGCGTTGATTAATTGGAAACTTATCCATGATCTATTAAACTGCATAAATTAACGCACACAAATCTGACAATAGAATTGTCAATAACAAAATATTGTTTTAATAACAGCCTACTAAAAATTGGTGATACCAGTTGCCGGACCCTGTACAATTAAACCTGCTATAATAATATCGGTTATCAGTGTTTGCGTAAACATTTTTTTTTCTTCGAAACTATACGAATTACGGAGTTTTTACAAGAGTCAAAAAATGAAGCTAATGAATAAGTCTTCACCTTAAAAAAACATAGAATCGTATCATCATCCTTAAAAAAATTCTGAACAAATTTATCAGGGGGTGGGGGTGGTTTTAACCCTTCTCCAATTTTCGTTGGGTT
The DNA here is from genome assembly GCA_014611495.1 of Limonius californicus. Lineage (NCBI taxonomy): Eukaryota > Metazoa > Arthropoda > Insecta > Coleoptera > Elateridae > Limonius > Limonius californicus. The sequence continues at coordinate 25,950 of JABXWE010005559.1, forward strand.
TTTTTTCGTTACTGAAAGTAGTGGCTTCCTTTGAAGTGCCCAGGTACCAAATTTCATTAAAATTAGTTGACACGTTTCTGAACAGCATACAAAAATGTGATTTTTTAAGTAAACTTTGAACTCCTCTCACGGGCAAACGGTACATTTTGGTATATAACAAAGTTGGGTCCAATTGACTTCTTTTGACCTCTAGCTCTATCTTCCAGGAGTTTTGGGACACCCTGTATAATTATACTGCAAAATTTATCTGTATGCAATGTTTAAAAGAGTTTGCCATGTTGCTGTTTACGTTTTCGTCATCAAAATAATATAACAGTACGCCATCCACTTCCAATTGTGAGAAAAATAAAACGCTTAGAACAATAAATGGAGAAAATAAATTACCTACTGCACTGGTCGGCGCGGGTCTATATCATAACCCCCAATGTTCATAACCCCTAATGATCACAACCCCCAAATTTTTCACATTTACTTCTTCTACCTGATCATAACCCCCAATCTCTAGTTTGATCACAAGGCCCAACATGATCATAATTCCCAAAGTACACTTTGATCGTAACCCCCAATATGAGCATAACCCCCAAAGGTATTCGTGATCATAACGCCCAACATGATCACAACTCCCAAATGGTTTCGTAGTTTTACTGTTCAAAGCGAGCTGTAGGCCCCGATCATATCCCCCAATGATCACAACCCCCAAAACATATTTCCGTCTAAAATGAACTCCCAATTTCTTTCTTGATCATAACGCCCAAAGTGATCAGAACCCCCAAATATTTTTAAGCAGAAGTTCGGCGTTAAAGCAAAGCATTGTAAAGCTTCTTCTTCCTCTTCTTCATAAGCCTTCTTCTACCCATTTTCGAGTATAGGCCTCTCTCATATTACGCCATTTGTGTCGGTCTTCTGCTGTTCTATACCATAACAACCCTGCCTGCTTTTTGATGTCATCTGCCCAACGTTGAAAGGGTTTGCCTCTGTTCCAATGTTCTCCCCAGGGTCGCCATTTGATGACTTTGGTGCACCATCCATCTTGCTTCCTTGCGGCGTGCCCCGCCCAATTCCATTTAAGTGTCGTTATTCTTTGGATAATATCTTCCACCTTTGTCTTCTGTCTTATCCACACGTTAGTTTTATGATCCCTGAAGGATATATTTAATATTCGGCGCTCGATTGCACGTTGGTGTACACGTAGCTTATTTATGGTTTTCTTGGTGAAGGTCCAAGTCTCACATGCATATGTCGTCACTGGTAGTATGCATTCATTATAGATTTTTGTTTTTAAGTGCAGTGGGATGTTCGCTGTCATGATATCTTTGACTTTCCCATACGCTGCCCAGGTTAGCTTTATTCTTCTTTCCGTTTCTGCTGTTTGATTTTCTCCTGTTAATGTCAATAGTTGTCCCAGATATATGTAGTTTTCCACTCTTTCTATAGTTTTATCCGCTACTATTACATCTTGGTTATTTTTGTAGCTTTCTTTGTACCACGCTGTATAGCTTCTCATTTTGGTTTTCCTCCTTGTTACACTTCTCAATCAAGTGTGATAAGTATTTCAATTTTGGGTAGCTTTTTTCACTTCTCAAAGCTCTTCGCAATATAATGTATATTTCTGTTCTTTTTCCATTCTCCATAATCTTATTCTTTAAAAGCCTCGAAAACAACTTCAACAATAGAAATATTGAACTCAAACTGGTTAAACTGTACGTATATAGGTATTCTGGTTCACCCAAACTGGTGTAACATTTGAAAATATAAGAAAAGCAGGATTCCACCCATTTTAGAGAAGAAAACATAATATAAAACCTTACAGTAGATATATATTAACCCCTTACGAGTAGTTCTTTGATACTAAAATGGATGGAAATATTTTTTTAATATTGCATATACAGTGTGATCCATTTGTTTTTGAGTCACCCTGTTAAAATCTGTATTGATTGTGCGATTTTGACCGGATTGTTTTTAAATTGTAGAGCCTGGTGAACTGTATTTTCTGACCAAAAAGCGCCACATTCCTACAAAATTCAAGACCTACTACGTCTATTTTTAGGTATAAAATTCTTGGAATTCATATTAGCGATATTTAAAAAAAATCATGCACGCTACTGGATCCACCACCTCTCAAAACGGACCTGTACCAAATTTTATCGAAAACTTTGGAGTAATAACGATTTTGTAGCCAAATCAAAAATGCACTATACTTATTTTCATCAATTGATATTAGTGGATTCATTAAAAAGTAGATAAGAATTGTTATTTGAATGTACCCTCATTTTAAATAAGACATCAGGCAAATCCTTTAACCGTAACTTAATGAACCCATTAGTAAACTACACGATATTGAACATAAGTAAAGGATTAAAGAATATCCATTAAACAGAAAATTTGTAACTTACAACACGATTTGTTTCGGAATAAAGCTGATGAAAGGTCAATTTACAAACACCTAACAGATTTTAAGGAAAATGGAGCAATATGTAAGGGTTATAGTCACTTAGATTGATTGTATAATTATAGAGATTAAATTTAGGTAGATAGAATTAATAGATCGTTGTTATTGTTTTGTTAATTTTAAGTTTTAATAAATTCCCATATAACTTAATTTATGTTTTTTTTTTAAGAATAGAATGTGCATAAAGTGCGTGGCAAAAGTACTTTTTGATTGTTAAAATCTTCTAATGTATTGAGATAATGTTTTCGCTGGTTCGAAATTTTAATAATAACTAAGACAGACGTTGTAGTGCTATTTATCAACCACCTTCTATAGTACTAACTGGTGGATACGCGATGCTGAGGTACACGTTCACACACTATTCTCAAAAGAGTTTACGAATTGTCTGATTAAATAGGACGAACAGAAGAATTAATACAATGAGCAATTGTTGATTTTAGTATAACACTTTATTAACTGATCACGATGGTATAAGAATGATACAATACAGGAGCCGGCGTCAGATAAAGGTCTGCTCTCTGCGAATGATAAAATAGTAATTTTGATTACAAGAATCACATCACACAGTGGCAGGCGACAGATACAGGTCTGCTCCCTGTAAATGTTCAAGTCGTAATAATTATAAACAGGGCCTCCGAAGAGGGCGAAGATATTTTCTAAAAACTAAACCTTAGAACAAGAACCGCCCCACGCTATTGTCAGCTAACAAATCCTACGCAAATCTATACCATGTGCGTAACGAACCCGCACATGGCCCAATAACTAAATCATTGCACTGACAGTAATGTTGTCCGAAGAGTGGACCTTCACGTGGGGCAGTTTCCTGTTTATCGACGGGGGGCCACGGCCCTTCGGTCCACGTGCGTCGGCAACTCAAACATATACAAAAAATTAAGGAATATTGTTGAGAACCGAACACTAACAAAAGTTTCAATTTTAATTTTCCAGAAATTTTTATAAATTTTGTTAATCTCTAAACTGTTTAAGTTGTTTTAAAGAAAGAAATAATGATCCCGTAACGATCCTTAATGCAGTGTGCAGTTTTGTAGAACACAAATAGCAGCTTTAGTATTTTTAAATGCTGTAGCTATCTTCATTTGAAAGTTCGAAGGGCGTAGATCACGTTTAATATATCTGTATATTTAATAATAGTAGTTTAATAATCTTTTGTAAGCTTTACAATGCTTTGCTTTAACGCCGAACTTCTGCTTAAAAATATTTGGGGGTTCTGATCACTTTGGGCGTTATGATCAAGAAACAAATTGGGAGTTCATTTTAGACGGAAATATGTTTTGGGGGTTGTGATCATTGGGGGATATGATCGGGGCCTACAGCTCGCTTTGAACAGTAAAACTACGAAACCATTTGGGAGTTGTGATCATGTTGGGCGTTATGATCACGAATACCTTTGGGGGTTATGCTCATATTGGGGGTTACGATCAAAGTGTACTTTGGGAGTTATGATCATGTTGGGCATTGTGATCAAACTAGAGATTGGGGGTTATGATCAGGTAGAAGAAGTAAATGTGAAAAATTTGGGGGTTGTGATCATTGGGGGTTATGAACATTGGGGGTTATGATCAGATCCCGTCGGCGCCTGGCAATATCAGCACACGGCATGTCTATAGCTTAGTACATACAGAACCTCAAGTACATAAAAATTTGGAACCGACTATACCTCAAAATACCTTATATGTCAATGTGATACTTATTTTTTATTATTAAAATTAATAAACGTTTTGATTAGAGTATTGTATTTTATATTGTGTTTAGCGTATTTATTCGATAGTTTCGCTGTCACCAAAAGTGACTACAATTTGCTTATAGAACAATTAAAAAACAATAATTAAATGTTGAAGGATTGAATTTTCTACAATATAGGACCGAGCACTGTCCCTTGTGGCACTCCATCTTTAATTATAATTGACTCGTTTAATGTATCCCCTATTTTAACCAATTGTTTTCGATTTTTTAGATCATTTTCAATTAGTCAATATGCGCTTCCTCTTATACCCATATAATTCAATTTTTCTAAAAGTTTCGTATGACTGACGGTATCAAAAGCTTCTACAACATTAATAAACACTGCTGTTGTAGGGGTACTTTTACCAATGTTATTATAAATTAAATGCGTTCGATATACTATAGCAGGGGTGTCAAACTGGCGGCCCGCCGGTCCTGGCGTACATTTTTATGGCTCGCAACAACTCAACTTATACAGGGAATTTTTAGTAGGTATATATTGCCTATGTATACTTTTAAAAAGAACGCGTCAATTACGCCTATTATATAGGCAACCAACTACACAGACAACTGAAGCATGCTGTGACCAAAACAATTAAATTAATTCAAGATTAATATATAAAATTAATCTTTATTTAGTGTCTTCTTGCGTTTTCTATACAACCATGTACAGTAAAGACGAAAAAGTGGAAATTCTTATGTGGTATCATAATGGTAACAGGTTAAGAACTGCGAGAGACTTATTTTCACTAAAATATCTAGAAAGACCTGTTCCTTGTATTCGAACCATACAAACAATTGTTAGAAAATTCAAATCAGAGGGATGCCTAATAAATTCCCATAAAATAAGAACTAACAGTAATCACGTTTTAACCGAAGAAATGAAATTAGATATGTTATGCTACGTTGAAGAAATCATAATTAATAGTTATAACAAAAAATAATAATTAAAAAGTCTGCGATGGCCGGGAATCGAACCCGGATCAACTGCTTGGAAGGCACCTATGCTGACCATTACACCACTGTGCCGCTGATGTATTTGTGTTGTACAAAGGAAGTACAATGTCCACGGACCTTACAGAAACATCATCCTATCGATTTTTGTATTTAACAAATAAATCATCATTTGCGTCCTATATACAGGGTGAAATACTTATTTAATATAAACAGTGCATCAACATAACCTTCATACTCAAATAATTCACAACTACCGTGACGTTTATTTGTTTTTTAGTTGTCGGTATAGTTGGTTGCCTACACAATAGGCGTAATTGACGCGTTTTTTTTTAAGTATACGTAGGCAATGTATACTAAAAAGAAAAATTCCCTGTATACCGATTGGCGGTCTGCACTACGAACATAAGTTATAAAACATTTGGATCCATTCATCTTGACTTTTTTTAATATTAGTCATAGGTAAATAAATGCAACGGGTTTAATTTTTTATCACCTTAGCATTAACTATGACTTTAATTTGACAGCTGCCTATCACAGCTTTACGGAATGTGCGTTCTTCTCAAAGAAAAAATTAAAAACCAAAATAATAACAGTAATATTGATATGAATGTGTATGAAGTGCACAAGAAAGTACAATTTATTAAATGGCTTTATAGCGGTAGTTTGTTACGTGCAACTCGAGATTTATTTGCAGTAATGTTCGAAAATGTACCTATCCCATGTACTAATACAATACACCGAAGCTTGAGGAACTTTGAGGAACACGGGTGTCTCTCTCCAGCTAACCATAAAAGAACGTTACACCCAAGAAATGATAAAATAAATGTAAGAAGTAAGAATATGTGCTGCTGTAGAAGTAGATCTACGCCGGTCATCCAGAAATATGGCTCAAAATACTGGTGTCCATCACAGCACTGTATTAAAAGTTTTAAGAAAAACTGGTTATCGTTCCTACAAACTATCGAAAACCCAACAAATGACCAAATTAGATGAATGGCATTTTGTAAAAACATAATGGAAAAATCGAACAATCACGTGAATTTTCTGAGCAAAATTCTATTCACCGATGAATGCACGGCATTACAGGTATTGATTTCAATGTCCACAAAAGTTGAATGAGTGGAGTGGAATGTTGGGTGATAACATTATTGGACCATTTTCTATCTAGGGGAACCTAAATGCTCCAAAATCTTTTGATATGCTGCAAAACGAAATCGTTCCTGTTTTGCGTCAAGTTCCAGGGATCAGACTGGATGAAATTTGGTTCCAACAAGATGGTTGCCCTGACCACAATACGTTAGCCTACGGGAATACTTAGCATATACATTTCTTAATCGTGTAATTGGAACCGTAAGCACAATTCCTTGGCAGCCTAGATCCCCGGACTTCTCACTTCAATATTTCTTCTCGTGGTCTTATATTAAATCGAAAATGTATTGATCTGAAGAAGACAGAGCTATCATACTGGACGAACTGCGAATTAAAATTCAGGATGCATTTGCAACTATTACCCCACAAATGCTTGCTAATGTGAGAACCGGATTTTACAATCGCTGGGACAGTGGGACAACTGCTTGGCAGAGGGGGGGGATTTATTCGAAGGTTTATTGTAAATAATATCTTGCTTCAGTTAAGTTATTGGAAGTGCTAATGTTGTTTCCTCTGTCAATTATTAATTTATTTTAGTTTATTCGCTTATACCAATACTTAATAAGCAATGTTTTCGTCATTTCTTTATTAATTTTTGGAACGCTATTGTAATAGATATTCCTAATGCAAACGAAAAATACTTTCATGCTTGTGCGCTGTTAAATTAAATAATATCCACAATAAATCTAATTTTAATTCTGGTGTCTTGAATACGTTAAGCACAAAGTCGTTTACTGATTTGTTTAGATATTAAAACGAACTCATATCTAGAGTCTTTGGATATGCACACAATCATGATTTCGTTGTTAATAAAAATATCCACCATTTATCAAGGTGAAACCGCCAATAGGTATACGAAGTATAATAAATTTTTATACTATGCAAATATAAAAACTTATTTGGACAATATACTTGTAGCACTAAACATAGTTAGTACTCGGACCGCGACAGCAAGTAAGACTTCGGTAAAATTCGGAAGACCAATAGCAAAGCAGCTGGCAGTTGATGGTTTTTAGGAATCCCCTGAGATTCCCGCTAATACTAATTTATGTACACTGAGTTATACGAGTATATGTTTCATTGTATTCGAAGCAGAGAGTGTGTTGTCAAAGAGCAGAGCATTCAAATCGCATTGATTCTATCGGTGCATCTATTGTGTTTACGTGTTCAGCATCACTACGCTTGTACAATAGGAGTATTTAACTAACTGTAAGTATTGTAATTTAAATTTAATTATTAAACAATTGATTGAATTCATAGTTAAAAGAAAATGTGGCTTTCAAAATCAAGAAAAAGAAAGATCGATGAAAATGGGAATTGAGTTATTTTTCCAGAGAGATAAAAAATAAAATTTAGTGTATTTTATGTAATGAAACCATTTTAGTGTGGCTAAAGAATATAATATCAAACGCCGTTATCATACAAAACACAGAGAACAGTACTCATGCTTTGAAGGTAAATTAAGAGAAGAAAAATTTAAAACTGAAGAACTCACTTCAAAATCAGCAACAAGTGTTTTCAAATTTTATGAAAAGTAATGAATCGACAACGAGAGCTAGTTATGAAATTAGCTATTTATTAGCAAAACACTCAAAACCGTTTATAGACGGTTAATTAGTCGAAGATTGTATGATAAAGGCTACTAAATTCGTCTCTCCCAAAAAATTCAATTATTTGGCGATTTATCTTTATCGAGAAATACAGTCTCAGATAGAATAAATGAGATGGCCGACAACTGCGTGAAGTATCTGCAACAGTCCTGTGTTTTTCAATTGCAATTGATGAAAGTACAGACATACAAGATGTCCTACAAGTTGCTGTGTTTTTTCGGGATTGTGATGAAAACATGAAAACAAAGGAAGAGTTTTTAGAAATGATCCCCATGCACGGAAACACCACAGGTGAAGATATTTTTGATGCGGTATGGAGCACCTTGGAAAACAACCTTTGGACAGGCTCGTCGCTGAGACAACTGACAGTGCTAAGGCAATGGTGGATAAAGATAAAGGTTTCGTAAAACGACTGGCAAACAAGTTAAAGGATATCCACCCAAAAGAAATCAAATATTTGAAGTAATTCCACTGCATTGTCTATCAGCAAGTTCTGTGTTCAAAAATATTGAAAATGGACAATGTAGTTAAGACTGCCACGAAAACTGTAAATTTCATTGAATGCAGAGGACTAAACCATTGTCAATTTACAGCGTTTCTTAAGGATATTGAGTCGGAATTTGAAGGACTTTCTTACTACACACAAGTCCCTTGGTTATCTTGTCACAAAGTTTTGAAGGCGTTTTATTTACTTATTTACTTAGAAGTTATATTATTTCTAGAAATGAAAGATGATGATGTATCTACTTTGAAGGATTCAGCATGGATACAAGATTTAGTATGTTTAGTTGATATTACTGACCATCTCAATAGTCTCAACATTAAACTTCAACGAAAAGATAAATTAATTACGGACATGTGCTATACAATGGCAACTTTTGTACGGAAATTAACTCTGATGGAAAATCACTTGAAAGCTGGTATCCTAACTTACCCTCCTACGTGTGAACAGTTCAAAACGCAAAATCAAAATTGTACTTTTTCACAATATTCGAATAAAATTTAAAAGATTAGAGACGAATTTAATAACCTATTCGAAGATTTCAAGAAGGAACCGAAAATGTTTTCTCTTTTCACGGGAATGTTTTCTTTCGAAATCGAACAAGCTCCTGTTTCCTTATAAATGGAACACATTGATCTGCAAAACGATTCAAATTTGAAAGAAAAATACAGAGAAGTTGGGATTCCAAACATTTATTCTTACTTAGGACAAAAATACCCTGAGATTAAAAAGTTTGCCGCACAAATTCTGTGCTATTTCGGAAGCACATATTTAAACGAACAATTGTTTTCGTGCATGAAACTTAATAAAACGATGTCAAGTTCCGGTAAGGAGGTACAATGATCAAAAATAAGAAAGTTATATGTACCTATGTATATTATTATTTCTGCATATTTTATTATATTTTTCCTTAATTTAATTACAGTCGTGGTTGGAACAAAACAAATTATGTTTAAATTTTCTTTTTTATTTGCAATATTTACATAAATACCTATTTAAATAACTATGAATTTTGAAAAGCAGCATAAGTAACAATATAAATACATATCGCGCAGCCCGTGTGAATTTTGCTCGCTAGAAAACAGCCCGTGGCTGGAACGAGTTTGACACCCCTATACTACAGTATCTTGCAAGCCTATTTTTTTTTTAGAAAATAAATTGTCTGGCAGATAAACAATCGATTTATATTAAAACGCCAACTAATCGTTTTTCAAATGAATATTTAACATTTTTTTCTAAATTTGACAGTATCAAGTAAGCCTATAATTTTCTATTTGTTACGTCACCCCTTGTACAGTGGTTTAACAACTGCTATTATGAAATGTTCCGGACATGTTGATTGATTGATTGATTACTAGCAGGGTTTTGAAGAGGGTTAGTTAGTCCGCGTTTTGCACTTCGACTCTATGATCTTTTGTGCGCCCCCAATTCTTTCAAAGTAAATCTGTGCCCTCAACGAGTTGTAGGATATTTTTTACGAGGTTTTCATGTGGGAAGGTTGTTCCACGAAGTGTTCCCCCGAATAGTTGCTGTCTCTTGCCATAAAGTATTGGACAGTCGAAGATTATGTGTGAGACTGTTTCCTCCTCTTCTTCACATAATCTACATAGTGTGTCTCCTCTGTATACACCGATTTTGTGAAGGTATTTTCGCAGGTGGCAGTGCCCTGTTATAAGTCCTACCAACCGTCTAATCTGAATTCGTCCTAGATGGAGGACCTTAGTTGTTCGTCTGCGCGAAGGCTTTCCAATTATTTCCTTCCCCAGTTTTTGTCCCTGTACTGCCTCCCAGCTAGAAATGTGTTGGGTAATGGTCCACATTTTTACTGCTGTTCGGATGCTTTGATTGGGGATACCGAATACAAGTTCTGGCCCTGTAAACAGGGCGGATACACCGGTCTTTCGCGATGGAATCAGCTTTTTCGTTTCCCTCTACCCCCGAGTGCCCTGGCACCCGTATGAGCTGAACTACGTTCTTCTCACACAAGGATGTCAGGAGGTATAGACATTAGTTCGTTAATTTAAAATTAATGCGAGGTGATTTAAGTGATTTTAAAGCTGCTTGACTGTCAGATAAGATGCTTATGCGTTATTGTGTGTATCCGCGTTTCTCATTTTCCTGGATACATTGCATTATTGCAAAGATTTCAGCTTGGGATACTGTGGCCTGTGGCCTTATTTCCCAGGGGTACACTAATTTACATTAACATTAACAGTTAGATGTTAGTTATAGTACCTTTCAGTTCAAAAATGTATCGCTTTGTTTCGATAACATCTGTAGGTTGAAGAAATATAGCGTTATTACATGAAGGCGATTCAGTTTTCATTGCTCTGCAAGTGTTATTAGTGATTTGATTTGCCATTTTTTCTGCGACGCATATACAATATTTATTAAACTTTGTTCTTTCACAATTAAGTTATTATCGTTTAGTTTATTGCTTTTTACTGAATCCATTTGTAAATAATGGATCATGGTTGGAAAGCGATTAGGTATTAGAAACAGCATTTACTTATACTATATTTAACCTTTCGTAACTTAGCGTTAGCCTAACGTAACTGTATCATCATCTAATGTAGTTTAACATTAACATTATTTTATATTCTGCTACCTACCTTTAACCTGACCTTCTTTGATTTTAACCCCATGCCCTTTTTGTATGATTTTAGATTATCTTTTTTTAGTTGGGTACTATACTAAAAATTCCCATAGCTTATCTCTTCAATAGTTCAACTACACATAATACGACTTTGCTTACCTTTGGTACTACAAGTTTGTAATAGTTCTTTTCTACGTTTAGCGGTCTGTTTCTCATTTGCTGTCTTAATGCACGTTTTGAAGATATGTTTTTCGGATGATACAGAACGACAACACTGTTCTCCAATAGAATTCGTCGGTTGCACAGATGCTCCTATTTTTGACGTTTTAAAATTTTTTGAATAGAAAGTTTTCATAACACCCTTACCTTTACATTCACCTTCTGACAGTTTTCTGCCCCTGATGTTTGCCTTTGCTGCAGTTTCCTTGGTAATCTTGTACGTCAAAGAACTACTAACATTTTCTACAATTAATCTTGGTTTCTGTTTTTGTTCTGATACTGATCTGGTAGACGCCAATTTCGGATCGATATTAACATCCTTTCGAACGGGGCTTTGACTTTTAAAAGCCCTTCGGGAAACACTTTTTGAAACTTTTCCTATATCACTAAAGGAAGAACTAGGAATACGATTCTGCAACGGTGGACTACCAATATTTCTAATTACTTTTGGTGAAATAACATTTGCTGACTTTGCTCTATTAGACGGGTTTTGATTAAAATTGTTTTCTTTTTGCACGGGGGTTTGGCACTTACGTGCGCTCTTCGGGTGTTTGTATTGATCTCTTTTTAAATCGTTCCCTGGTTCACAGGAAATAGGCGAAGAGAAAATGGTTTGAACCTTTGTTGAATTATCGTGTGATGGTTTTCTAACCCGTATCTTCTGATTTACGGCACTTTCCATAATAAAACGTGCAAGCGCTTTTCCAGCAATGTGTATTAAATCCTTAGATTCAATGAGCGAGGGTAACTTACTTATTACTTTAATTTATGAATTATATAGCAAATTTCTTCTTGAATTCAAATACATCAAAAATAAATTTAATTATGATCGAAATTTGACACTGTCAATTTGATAGACTTGACAAGTTAATTAATTAATAAATTGTTTTGTGGCTACTACTGAAAAACTAAATTATCGCAATGGCAAATTGTGAACCCGTAATTTTCTTGGTAACAGTACACTTGGACCGTGCAAATTTTTGATTTATGATGCGGGTTTCGTTCTTGATTCGATTTCTTTTCGACTGAATACCTACTGTATCGAATTCTTAGTGCCTCGTATTTCTCGTGGTTCAAAATCCAGCCCTACTACTCGCGTGCAAAATGAACATCCGACGTGCGTGCATTCAGACTCGATCGCGCGGTATTTCTGTACAATAGGAACCTGCGGTTCTAGCATTCTAACCAACACGAAGCATGGTGTTGACTTCTCCTTTAGTTTAATGAGATTTGTAACAGGCTTTTATAATATAAAATTAAAGCCAGGCGTTTTGTCATGTCAATCCAATGGACTACCACTTCTGGGGTACCATGAAAGAGAAAGTGTATGCGATCGAAATTTAAAATCGCGAAGACCTCATTAACCTTGTTACAGAAGTGGCCGAAATCATACGAAACAATCCAGAACAGCTAACTAATGTTAGGAGGTCCATGATTCGCCGTTGTAAAATGTGTGTACTAGAACAAGGAAATCATTTTGAACAATTACTCTAAGGTCTGTGGCATTTCAAACTGTTAATGTTAAGTTAATATATACAATTTGTAAGCCTAATAAAATAAATGAATTTATCCATAACTCGGTAACCGTTGATAATAGAACATAAGTTTATTTGAATTTTAGAATCAAGAAACCACAATTAACAAGCCCATAAATGTATGACTATGCCTTTTGGGACACGCTGTATAAAATATATATACCGGGTGCTGACTTTGAATACGCTCCATAGGGAAAATACATGTGTTTGTGGAATTCTTCAATTTCTTGCTCTGTAATGAAGTGTTCAGTGCGCGGTGTAAATAATTTTTAAATTAAATTGTGTGACCGCGTAGTGCCGTGAAAAGGCGCGAGTGTCGCTGGCATTCAGGATTAGTACACGTCTCCCACCCTGTTTTACCGTCAATAGGTCTCCCCACCAACATAAAATTATTAACAACATTTTAGGCTGGGAATGGAAGGTATAAATACGAACACCAGCTCCCAAAACGAACAACTTGAGTCCAAGAGCGAATCGAGGAAGAGCTTCAACCAAGATTCAATCCGACACCGTTTAAATTACCTGTTACCCGAAATCCAGTCCAGTTAAAATGCCATTTTCCAGTTAAAATAACGATTTTATTAATCCTAGTTAACTTCAGTTTGTTTTCAAAGTCAAGCCCGCCCGTGTAACATTCGTTCGCTCAGTTGGCTTAGGGGTCGTATTGCCCTTTTTCTTAATCGAGCTGCGAATTGTGTTCAGCGAAGCGTGGGAATATATTCAGCCTAAATCACTTGGGTCATCTCCCTGTGAATTTACGCTGTATATAAGACCAGTTGAAAAATTTGGTGTGAAATAGGAATTTGGGTCATTTTCCCTATTTGTATTACACACTTAAATTTCAGACAATATTATTACAGGTATAATTTAAGTCAAGAAAGAGGAAAAAAGGAGACATTCGGATGCATTGGAATAATTTATGCTATAATAGCAATTGGACTGCTGGGCTTTGTTGTATGAGCTCATCATATATTTACTGTTGGTATGGATGTTGACACCCGAGCATATTTTACCTCAGTTTCTCAGTCGTTTAGGGGTCGTTTTCCCCTTTCTAACCGAGCTAGCGAATTTATACGCAGCGTTTTTAGCCTTCCGCTGTAAAAGAATCATTTTAATAACAGTTTCCCACGTTCCCCATATTTTTACGTTAAATCCCATCTTTGCTTACTTTATTACAGAGATCGGAAGATTAACTAAGAGAGTGTATTAGGTAAAATAAGCTTACCTGATTGCACTAATTGTTTAGCCCAGTCGAGCGCCCTGCAAGGGCAACCTACCCGAGAACTCCAGGTTATAATTCGTAAGTGTAATTTATGCACTCCCAAAACACCGAGATTTTAGAGGCAGCAAGTCGCTAGCGAGAGAGTCCCGGCCGCATGGAATCCGCAGCAGTTGACCGCACTTATAAATTTCGATTATACGAAATCCGCTAATTAATTTCTTACAGTAAATACCGCGTGCCAAACTAACCTATTTGTTGTCCACGTGCTAGTATCAACTTTTTAATTCCCCTAGATCTCGTTTACATGCAATTTGGGTTGCCTACCACGCGGGGCTAATAAACTCCGCTATTTGATTTAATGTAATGGTACTAATAGTTCCTGTATGAAGTATTTTTGACCTGTGAATATTTACATTATTTTCAGCCTGTTGTACAGATAACTAAGATATTAAATTTGGTAAGCAAATTATGTTAAAATTAAAGTTTCATTTATTTAATTGCAAATAATTCATATTAATCATTTCCAGTAATAAATACGTGTATTATATATGGTGTGTGTGTATATCTGTCTGTCATTAACTCATGCAAATATAATAATAAATTGTTTAATCCACTACCATTGGAAGGTTTATTTCGTTTCTTTAGTCTTAAATAAGGATTCTGGCTCTGAGCTACCCCAAGGCACCGGGAAGTATTACAGCTCCCCAAGTTGAAAAACGCGCTCAAAACAACGTATACGCAGAAGGAACGTTAATTTTACAGAGATTTCATCTACTTTATATTTTTAGAATATCAAATTAAGTGATTAGTTTAAAAAAATATGAAATAATTTATAGAGGGGTGTATTAATAGCACCAAATCCGACGTGCGAATCCCGCCGGCGTGGCTTAGTGGTTACACTTGTGCCTTGAAACGCAAACACCGGGAGTTAGAATCCACTCTTCAGTTTTATTTTTTTTTCATTTCTGTGTAGTATACCTTTTATATCTATAAATCCAACTTATTAATTTCTAAAAACACATCTTTCAAAATATATGCATTTTTGGGTTTCATAAAAAATTAAATAATAAAACAGTTTTATTTAATTGTTAAATTTACCGTTACACATTTAATAATAACCATTAAATCGTTTAACGCTAATTATTAACGCAAATAAAAACGTAAATTAAATTAAATGTTCGAATAAAGTACATTTGCACTCAAAAAGTAATCAAACGATTAGAAAACTGTCTCTGCACTTGAGCAAGCATTCTTGGTGTAATTTATCTACAACATTCAATAATATTGTGTATTTAAAGAATAATATCACAATGCAATTACAAAAATAAAACATTTATAATAACAAAAATAATAAAAAAAATAAAGCTGAAGAGCGGATTCGAACTCCCGAGTTCGCGTTACAAAGCGAATGCGCAACCACTAAGCCACCCCGGCGGGATTCGCACATCGGACTTGGTGCTGTCACTACACCCCTCTATAAATTATTTCAAATTTTTTTAAATTAATCACATAATTTGTAAAAGTAGATGTAATCTCTGTAAAATTAACGCCCCTTCTGCGTACACCTTGTTTTGGGCGCTTTTTGCAACTTGGGGAGCAGGCAATTGAAAATTCCACAAACGCATGTATTTTCCCTATGGAGCGTATTCAAAGTCAGCACCCGGTATATACAGGGTGTCCTTTAAATACCTTAAAAGCTTCAGGTAGCACTCTTCTGTAAGAAATACAGTCCTCAAAAACACTAACACGAACTTCCTATAGTGCTTAGTTTCCTCACACGAGACACTTAAAGAATATTATACTTGCCAACGTTGACGATGTCTTTGCATTTATGGAGAATTTAATTAGTAGGCCGACATTACATCAAAGATTTTGACAAATGTCGAAAAACAAATTTTCTACTTTTCATCACAATACCATGGCCTTGCACTGTTGTCAAATGTAGTATTTACGAAATTTATCATTTTTAACAGT